>JASSUY010022770.1:0-14697 GCA_032466535.1 Forpus xanthops
TCCTGTAAGGGTGTTGAGGCACTGGAATGGGTTGCCCAGGGAAGTTGTGAATGCTCCATCCCTGGTGGTGTTCAGGGTCAGGTTGGACAAAGCCTTGGGTGACATGGTTTAGTGGGAGGTGTCCCTGCCCATGGCAGGGGAGTTAGAACTGGGTGATCTTAAGGTCCTTTCCAACCCAAACTATTCTATGATTCTATAGGAGTATATACACGATAATGGAAAGCTGTTGGACAGCCAGTGAATTTCCTTTGATAAATGCCTAGTCCTACACGTCTATGCATATATATAACTTACATACACCGGTATGTATGCATAGCAGATTTTTGCTGCTGAAGTTGCAGCACTTCTGTACTTTCCTCGGACAACGGAGTGGTTTAAAACACACTGTGGGACACAGGATGCAATTTTCTTGTCTTGGAAAGAATGCCATTAACCCCTGGTTATTGAGTTAAGGACTCCCGTGTTCCGTTTACTCGAACACTACAAACCAGGGCAGGAGCTGCGCTTTGCAGTGGCTCACAACAGCTCCAGCAGCCTCTTGGGGTCGAAAAGAGGGGCTGCAGAGGCGTTAAAACGCGGGGCGAGGAGGTAGGGAGAGGGCACTACAGGAAGAAGAGGCAATAGAAAAGATATAAACTTCCCATACCGGGAGTCGAACCCGGGCCGCCTGGGTGAAAACCAGGAATCCTAACCGCTAGACCATATGGGAGGCACTGGAAACAGTTTCCTCCGCCTTCCTCACAGGCCTTCCCAGCGCCTCCAGTGCCTGGGGCGGAGAGAGGCCTCTCTCTCGGTGGCCCTCACGCGCGCCGGCTCGGCTCGGCTCGGCTCGGCTCGGCTCGGCTCGGCTCGGCTCGGACCGGCTCCCGGCCCGCTCCTCCTCAGCCTCCCCGTACCCGGCCAGCAATGCCCGCACCCAAGATGGCGGCGGGCTCTTCGCTGCCACCGCTCCCCGCCTCTTTCCCCGCCCACCTCGCCATCGAGTCACGTGACTGGAGGGGCGAGCGGAAGAGGGCGGAGTGAGCTCTCACGTGACTGGAGGCTGTGTCTCGTGAGCGGCGCCGGGGGGGGGGGTACCGGAGAGCCGCGGCTGCGGGAGCGGGCGAGGCCCCGGTGGGGCTGCCGATCCACTCGAGGCCCTGGATCTGCGGCCTACGCCGGAGCGGGGGGCGCTCGGGCACTGAGGGCTCCGGCAGTCACCCCCGCTACCGCCTGCAGGCACAGCCGAGCCACACCGGGAGGCACCTGTCGCGGATAGAGGTAACGGGGGGCGGCGGGGCCTGGCTGAGCAGCGGTCGGGCCCGGTGGGGCTGGGGGCGGGCTGGAGGAGCCGCTGCCACCGCGGTCGCTGGTCGCTCTTTGCGGGCTCCATGGGGGTCTAGGCCCGGCCGCTGAGTGTGAGGAGACCCGGGCGGGCGGCGGCTGCGAGGGGCCCCGCTGTCTCCCCCACCGGCCGCGTTGCTCCCGCTGTTTGGCCGCGCTGTGACGGGAGTGCCGCTCGGCAGGGCCGGGTTGCAGGGCTCTGCAGCGGGGGGAGGCCGGTGCCAGCGCTTCCCCCGGGGGTTGGAGCCAAAGCAGTCGAGTGCCCGATGGGGCGGAGGCTGGGGGTGGTGTCAGTGCGGGAGCGCTTCCCCTTTTGCACCCGCTGCCCTGCCGGGGTGGGATGTGGAGGCTGAAGTGGAGCCTAAGGACAGCAGCTGTCTTAGGTTGTATTCTCTCTGCAGGTGGGTGATGCCAAGCACAGCCATGAAGAAAAAGGTAAGAGCTGAAAGGAGGATCCCCTCCAGTTGGGTTCTGCTTCCCTGTATTTGTTAATGTCGCTGTGTGTTTGCACTGTGTCTTGGGGTGTTCGTTTGGGTTTTTGGGTGCCTCAGAGTCACAGATGTACCCTGTGCTTGAAGCCATTGAAATCAGGTTTGAGTTTGTTCACTAGCTCACCTGAGAGCCATCCATGGCAATGCTGTGTGTTTATGGTTCCTATTACAGAACCCTCTCTTGTGCCTCCCACACCATGAGGGGAGAGGAGACCCTCCTGAAGCACTTGCGTGGGGGGCTGCAGCTCACTGTGGGGAGAGCACAGCGCACCTGCAGGGGTTTGCTCTGAGAGGCTGGTAGGTGTGACCAAACCAGCCTGGCCCCCTGAGGAGGGCCCTTGTCACCACATCAGGCCTGTGCTCAGCTGCACAGGGATAACCTGTGCAACAGGATGGGCTGATTCTGCCTCTGCAGGCCTGAGGCTGCTGCTGGTGTCCGGTTGGGAAGTGAAGCCTGTGCCTCCCCAGCTGGTCTCTGGCACTGCTGTGGGCAGGTGCTCTGTTAAAGTGATCGCTGATGACAGTGTCGGAGCTGTCAAAGGCTGGGTTTGCCTTTGTAGTTGGTACTTGTATAACGCTTGAGCCTGTGCTGCTGCCACTGCTGGGGTGCTTCAGGTTGTAGTTTAGATCACAGTGTAGAGGCTTTCCTTGTGTGACTGGTGCCCCTGTTCCCCCTCCAGTCATCCCCTTTGGCTCCCAAAGGTGCTACCTTGCCTTTGTCCAAGTGATCTGCACAGATCAATGCCCAGGACGGGGCTTGGAGCAACCTGTCCTAGTGGAAGGTGTCCCTCCCCATGGCAGGGGTTGGAACTGGATGAGCTTTGAGGTCCCTTCCAACACAAACCAGGTTGGGATTCCATGACTCTGGAGTCAAGTGCCTCCCTCAGATGACAGCTTGGTGTACTTGATCTGGGCTGTCCCATCTGCTTCCAGTGTTCTGCTGCAACTTGAAATGTAAGGTGCATTTCGCCTCTTGGGAAAGAGAAAAACAAGTCATGTTGTGATAAAGAAAAGAGAAGTAATGGGTGAAGGATACCTGTGCTGGGTGAGCATGGGATTGTTTCCAGCCTGGTCTTAAAAGCTTGAGATAAAGGTGTTCTTTCGTCTTGGCAAAGTCTTTTACTGCCACCAAGCTTCCCCTGTGGTGCTGGTGCAGGTGGGACATGTGTGGGTGCTAGGAGATGGGATGGGGGAGGCTGGAGCAGCTCCAGTGCTGGTTCCCAGTCCTCTGCCAGGATGCATTGGGAAAAGGGGCTGCGTCTCTGGGTGGTTGGAGCCAGGAGTGTAGAGCCTGGAAGGCCAGAGATTCCCGAGGGGCTGAGGGGCAGAGGTCAGGAGTGCAACCAGGGTGGAAGGGGTTTAAAGTCGGACCTTGATTCAGTAGCCATGGATAGCAAGAGGGTAAGAGTGTCTGTCTCCTGCTTTCCCAGGTTCTCTCTTTGCCTCTCTTCTGGTGCATTCACATGTGAAACATGTTGGTCTTGTGTTCTTGTGGCTTCAGCAGTAAGATGTTCACCCTGAGGGAGCCAAGAAGCACTTGCTGCTGTGCAGTAGCTAATTCCTCTGTATTTTCTCCTTCCCAGGTGCTGCTGATGGGTAAAAGTGGGTCTGGGAAGACCAGTATGAGGTCCATTATCTTTGCAAACTACATCGCCAGGGACACGCGGCGCCTGGGTGCCACAAGTAAGAGTTCTTTTGTGTAAAGAGTAGGTTCTCAGGGTGCAAACCCCCTCTGTTAAAGGGGAGAGGCTGTTCCCTGCAGCAGTCCCACCTCTTCTCTGTGCTGCAGTAGAAGGGTGCTCATCCTCCATACCACCAGAGCTTCACCCCTGAGTTCAGCTGAGGGCGGATAGGGAGCTGGAGTGAAAGGGGAGGCAACTCTGGGTTCAGTTTTGCTCCTTTATCAGTGAACTTCTATCCTTAACTCTCGTTTTTGACCAGGAGTCAGCCATTGCTGCAGCTTCACCTACTGAGGAGTGTTCAGAGCCTCATGTGTGATGGTGAAGCTTCCCTGTCATTGGCCAGATGATCACAATGCAGCTGGAGCTCAGTGATGTCTCTGAGCACCCAAGCTTGTGGCAGGGTGAGGCACTTGGCTTAATGTCTCTTGCCTTTTTTACCTCCAAAACCACTGATGTGAAAAAGCATTAAGTGCTGCCTCTGCAGCAGGGGTAGGAGTCCTCAGGATCTGATGCTTCTCTCTGTGAAGCACTATTGAGGTGGTCTGCAGTCCCTCTTTGGAATGTATTTGGCCTCTTTAAAGTTCACATTCTCTGTATTACTGATTTACTGGTTTTAAGGCTCATTTAAGGCCTTGCAGAGTGTGCTGGATCTTGTGTCATTCTTAAACTATCACAAAGATCAGAGCACGTGTTGCTAAAGGGGAGCCTCCTGCTCTCCTTCTCCGGAGAGCATTGTCCAGAGTAGGGAATAGAAAGGCTTGAATTACTCCAGGAGCTGTCTCTGTATTGCCTTCAGCTGCAGGTTTATATCCAGCAGTGGTGTTTGGATGGGATTTTATGAGCTGTGGGCTGTGAAGAACAACGTTTTGGCTGCCCAAGGAGGTAGCTCTGAGCTGGGTTTGTGTTTCACTCCTGCTGTCTCTTTCCAGTTGACGTGGAGCACTCCCATGTTAGATTCCTAGGAAATCTGGTGTTAAACCTCTGGGACTGCGGAGGGTAGGTACTGCTTCATCTTCTGCCTTTGGAACCACTGGGGTTAGCTCTGGGGATAGGACAGACGAGAGGGATGTATGTGCTGTTTGTGTGGAGGGAATAGAACAAGCTTCGTGTGTGCACTGTAAAACTGGTGCGACAGCTGTGGGAGGATGGATGCCATATCTTGGGTTCTATGTGGAGGTCACGCTCCCTCTTGAGCTATCCCTGCATAAAAGAGACTGTGTAAGCCCACCATTGTCTTGCTGCCTGCTCTCTTGTGCTGGCAACAAGCCTGAGCCCTTCACCTGCGCTTCTCCTGAGGTGATGGGAGGTGGCACTGGGTTCAGAATTGCTCATCACCAGCTTGATCCAGATGGGTGTGTGCTGAGAACTAAAACTGCCAGAGGGGAGATTGAGATGAGCTCTTAGGCAGAAGTTCTTCCCTGTGAGGGTGCTGAGGCGCTGACACAGGGTGCCCAGAGAAGCTATGGCTGCCTCATCCCTGGCAGTGTTCAAGGCCAGGTTGGACATGGCTTGGAGCAACCTGCTCCAGTGGAAGGTGTTCCTGCCTATGGCTGGGGGTTGGAACTGGGTGAGCTTTAAGGTCCCTTCCAACACAACCCAGTCTTGGATTCTGATTCCTGACTATGCTAAGCCAGACCTGGTTGCTCTAATGGGAGTCTCCTTTGTTGCTCTGCTCCTTCTCAGACAAGACACCTTCATGGAGAACTACTTCACCAGCCAGCGGGACAACATCTTCCGCAACGTGGAAGTCCTCATCTATGTCTTTGATGTGGAGAGCCGTGAGCTGGAGAAGGACATGCACTACTACCAGTCATGCTTGGAGGCAATCCTTCAGAACTCTCCTGATGCAAAGATCTTTTGTCTAGTGCACAAGATGGACTTGGTGCAAGAGGATCAGCGGGACTTGGTGAGAAGCTGATAGTTGCCATAGAAATGCTTTCAAATAGAGCATCTTTGTGCTAATGCACGTTGTGATTTGATACTTCAAATCCAGCTCCACCACTGCTGTTCTTGGAAGGGTTTCTCAGATGTTAAGTGTCAAAGCCCACTAAGCTTTTTTTGCCTCTTGTGAATTTATGTTATCACTATCTCTTGTATATAATGTGGTGAAGAACAGAATTAATGACAACTACCCTAAGCTTTTTCCTTTATAACACTGATTCTGGGATTTCCACCAGACCTTGGCTCCACAAGGGAGGTGGAACTGAAAGGAAGATAAAAAGCCACCCAAAAGCCCCCAAAAGAGTTGAAACTCTCCCATGTGTCTGGAAGGTGGTTTCTGTCAGTTGGGTCTGTTCTCTGCTGGAGAAAAACACAGCTTTGTGGGTTAGACAAGCACATCCCTGGCTGCTGGGCCACTGCCTGGCTTGCAGCAGGTTTGGAGACCCCTTTAGGCTGTTGGCTTCTGCCTGAAGCAAGAAGTCTTATTAAACTCTCCTGTGATTGCTGGTGAGTGTGTACCTGCACAGCCCAAAGGAGCCCTGTGTGTGCGACTGCAGCCTGACCTCCCTTACAGACTGAGTCTTCCATGTGCAGGCTGGTTTCAGATCACTCTCAGTGCCTGAGAGGGCTGATCTTCCACTTCCAGTTTTAGTTCTGCCTCCAGCTCAGTGCAGAAACAGCTCAGAGATTGTTTGTAGGGTTGATTCAAGGAGCATTTCCTCACTTCCCTCTGGGCTGAAGGATGAGCCTGAAATCTTCTGCCCTGTCCAGATTTGTCTGGGACAAATGCTGGTTTTGCACACTTGTGCAGAGTCCAGTGAGCCCTTCAAGCAAAGGATAGACAGAAGAGGGGCCTTGCTTCAGATACGCTTTCAATGTGTGTCATTGCACACACATAAAGATCTCATTTAACACAAAGGTGTCGGCTGATGCAGCATTCCCTGGGGATTGGTTAATGTTCTGTCATGTTCCAAAAGGCAGTGAGCCGAGGTGCAGGTGTCATTGTGCCTTCCACTGCAGAAGTTCATCACTGGCTGCCCTGCTGCTTTGTTAGCAGTCCTGTAGGAGCTGGCACAACATTCTCGGGTCTTTGATGTTCCTCTGCTCCCCATTCTTGTAGCCATAACCTCTAAGGGCAGAGTCTGGGGTGAGATGAGGAGGCTGTATGAGTGCATGCCTTGGAGCTGCTTGTATTAATAGAATCCCGAACTGGTTTGTGTTTGGAAGGGATCTTAAAGCTCATCCCATTCCAACCCCTGCCATGGGCTGGGACACCTTCCCCTAGAGCAGGTTGCTCCAAGCCCTGTCCAACCTGGTCTTGAAACACTGTCAGGGATGGGGCAGCCACAGCTTCTCTGGGCACCCTGTGCCAGCACCTCAGCACCCTCACAGGCAAGAGCTTCTACCTAAAAGCTCGTCTCAACCTCCCCTCTGGCAGATTAAAGCCATTCGCCCTTGGCCTGTCCCTATAGGCCCTTATCCAAAGCCTCTCTCCATGTTGATGACACTCCTGTCCAGTTTTCAGTGATGAAGCGTTTTGCCTGTGACCAGGGACTTGTCTGAACTTAGGTCCTTGGAGACACTCACATGTGTCTTCTCCTATTCCCATTCCACAACACCCATGGATATTTCAGCTTTGAGTCTCACTCAGATCTATGACAGTACAGCCTCAGTCTACCTGTCCCTGCTGCTCTGGAGGGTTTTCTCCATGTTGGCCTGGCCAGCTCTGCTCTTGTCCTCTCTCCAGTGCTGTAGGTACTTGAGATGGGTTTGAAGTGCATGCTGTAAACACAATACAGCAGCCACATCCAAGGCAGGAATATTGACGCTTGGCTGCTGATCTCTTTTCTATCCCCAGATTTTCAAAGAGCGTGAGGAGGACTTGAAGCGCCTTTCCCGTCCCTTGGAATGTGTTTGTTTTAGAACTTCCATCTGGGATGAAACACTATACAAGGTTTGTACAGCTTCATCCTCACATCTGGCTGTTCCCTCTCCTATTTGAAAGTAAGAGCATGAGGAATGCAAGTGGTTAGTTGCTACTGGTTTGTTAATGGCCACCTCTTTTAGTTCTGCCACCACTGCTGGTGGGGATTAGCTGTTGTAAATGGCATCAGAGCATCCTGGCTTAAATTAGGACAAGTAAAACCCCACCATGTGTGGGAGTCGTGGTGGCAGTATGTTAAAGCAGCTTAAACACTTCTGACTGCTTCGGAAACATCTCCTGCATCTTCTAGTCATGTTTGTCCAACCTCAGTGCTGCAGGCAAGCGCGTGGCCAGCCACTGGCACAAACCTGGGTCAGGAGGTCGCAGTGGGGTCAGCTGAGCTGAGCTTAGAGGATCTGAGTTTGAACGAGGACAGATGCTTGTTAGGGCATCCCCTGTCCCTAATGAGCTTGTCACTGACTCACTGGGTTAGATGAGAGCTTTGTATTTGGAGCTGCCAAGTGTCCCTCTGCACACTGACCTTGCTCAAAATTAACAGAGGGTCTGGAAACCCGAACATGTTTATCTGGGAGCAGAGAAGCATTGTCAGCTTCAACTGAGAAGGATTTAAGCCTGTTTAGTAGTATTCTAGTTTCTCTGTGACTGTTGTGGTGAAGAACTTCATCTAAAGAAGAGTTTACTCAGATCTGGGATACCACTGGTGGTTTCCACTGTAGTAGAGATACATGGAGATGGGAGAAGCTTATCAGCCTTTCCTAGGCTATCAGCTCCAGAGCTTTTATGGAGCATGTTATATTGCAATGGGAAGGGGCAGAGAAGTGCTAGCTCAGCCCTTACATTGTGCCTTTCTTCCTTGACAGGCTTGGTCCAGTATAGTCTATCAGCTGATCCCCAATGTCCAGCAGCTGGAAATGAACTTGAGGAACTTTGCTCAGATCATCGAGGCGGATGAAGTGCTTCTGTTTGAGAGAGCCACGTTCCTGGTGAATACAACAACTATGTTCCTCGGGTCCTCTGCCCAGCCTGGGACAGGGTTTGCCCCTGGAAGGTGCTGTGGCAATAGCCCACAGAGAGGAGCTAGCACCAGGTGGCAGGAGCCTTGATCCACACCTTGTGATACTGAAAGGAGCTGACATGGCTCCGGGGACCTTCCCAAACTTCTACTTCTGGCAGTTTTGCTGAGGGCTTGATCAGCATTTCCCTCTCCCAGGCTGTGAGAGGATTTCATATCCCCATTCTATTGCTGGCCATGGGACTTCCTTTCTGCACAGGGCACAAACCTTCTTTACCTCTAAAAAAAGCCTCTTCAGGCTTTTTAACTGCTCTTGAGTGCTTTTTTCTTCTTTTTCTGCTCTCTACAAACCCAGAGTATGGATGAAGAATCACAAGCAATGGGTTTACAACAGCTTTCAGAGTTACCAGTGCATGATAACTGTGCTTCCAACCTGTTGTATCCGCAAAGGAAAATGTGCTGGTTAAACCTGCCATTGCTCCGTGTCCATCCATACTCTTGGTTTCTGGATGTGCCTCTTCAGACTCATACAAATCTCTCACTGACCTGAGGAATGGGTTTGATGTGTTTTTCAAGTGCTTTTCTTGCTGGCAAAATGTCTGATTTTGAAATGATGAAAGGATCAAGGAGAAGGAGCCATTGCTTTGCTCACTTCTGAAACTACCAGAAGTAAACCCCCACCATTTGTGGCCAGTTCTGCATTTGACCTTTTGCAGATAATGAGTGGTTCCACCCTGGTGTATGTAACAGTGCTTTGGGTAGAAGTACCTTTTTTACAGGAAAGGAATAATCTTTGCTACAAAAACCTGGTGCCGATTTCAGTGTTGTGATGACTTTTGAGTCTTTTTCTTCTCAGTGTTTCTTTCATATATTTAAGCTTCCCTCAGGACTCTTTTCTCCTGAGGTGAAATATGCCACTGAAATTGTATTCAAATCACAGTAACAGAAAAACCCATCTGGGGAGTTAAGGAACAAACCTGCATTCAGGGTAGGCTTTTGGTATATATAAGGCTTTGGAACCCTTGAACCTGGCTAAGCCTGTACCAGTATGAATAACTGGGCAGGTTTAAAATGATAGGAAGTACACCGTCATTTAAAGGAGTTCTAAGGGAAAATAACAACCCCTAAACTCTGTTCTGACAAGTCTGTTAAATGTGACTCTATAGGTAGAAGAGTAAGACTGTGACATCCTTGTGTGAGGTGTCTGACACTTCCAGTAGTGATTGGTTTCATGATTCTGAACAGCTTAAAGCACACAGCATAAGGCTCTAAACTTAATACTCCTTTTTGGTTTGCTGTGAGAATGAAGATGCACTTGTACTGTCTCCCATTCCTCTCATGCAGTAATGCTGATCTCAGCCTGTTAGCTGATGAGGATGAGGGGTGAAGGGCTGTAGGGTACCAGCTTGGTTAAAGTGGCTGGGAAGATGCAGCTGTGGATCATCTGCAAGGATTCCAAAACACTTGAGATCCTCTGGATCCCTGCAATCAGGCCCCAAGGTCTGTGGGTTGCTGCTGTATTGTGGGAGGAACAGGAGGGAATTGCTGTTGGTGCAGGCAGCTTAGCACAGGCTTGATCTGACTCTGAACTGATAGAGAAGTAACTCCTGAGGAAACCTGCTGCCTTCATTCTGCTCCCCTTGTGGAGGAGCAGCCCGCTTTGGCTTTGAGAGCAGTGTGTGAGCATCCTGCCTGTTGCAGAATGGGAATTCCTCAAGTTCACTCCTTGGGAAGGAAAAGTTATTCCAGCATTGGTGAAATGCCCGATTCTCCTACTTAAGGTGATGGTCTGGCATTTCCCCTCCTCGCACCTTTTCTTTGAATCAAGATTTAAACTGCTGCTGGGTTGAGGTACTCGGATCCTAAATGAGCAATTGTGTCTCTTGCGTATCTGCCTGTGAAAGGCTTTCCTGCTGATTGAGTTACTGAGCTTGTTTCATCAAGAAAGCACCAGTCTTGTTGCAAACAGGTTCCAAGATGCAGTCAGCCAAAGGCAAAGGGAATCTGTCCTGATCACCACCTGTTTCCCATAAAAGCTGAGGAGCTTGCACTGAAAAGAATCCCTCACTAACTCCCTGCTCTCTCCTTTTCTCTTCCAGGTCATTTCTCACTATCAGTGCAAAGAACAACGGGATGTCCACAGATTTGAGAAGATCAGCAACATAATAAAGCAATTCAAGCTGAGCTGCAGGTGAGCTGGATGAAGCATTGGGTGGGGAAGATGCCTCAGCAGGTACTGCAATGTTCTCCAGTCAAACAGAGGCTCTCCACACTGATACAAATTCTGTTAGATGCTGCAGTTCAATTGCACCGTGTTTCAACACTGAGTTAATCGTTGTCCTTTGTGACTTCCTCCTTTGCTGCTGGTTGAAAGAGGTTTGGTTGGAAATGGTTTTCTTCTCCTCCTGGGCAAGGCAGGGAGGTCCCAGGACTGAAGTGAAAATAAACTGGTGACGGTCAGCTTGAGGGCTTTTGCCCCTGCACCACAGTGCTGTTTTGGGAGGAGGAGGTTTGCAGATGCTGTTTACTGATGTTTTGACTGGGCAGATGGGAAGTCTCTTGGCATTGGAGCCTCCTCCAGGTCCCACAGGCTGTTGGTAGTATCTGCCAGCACTTGAAGCCTGAGCAGGATGGAGGAGGGCCCCTACAGCTCACAGCTGGCTGCAGATGTTTCAGTGTTCACCTGTCCTTGTGTGTGGCTGAGCTGTCACATCCATGGGGCAACTGACACTGAGCGCATGAGCACAGCAGCCTCTGTGGGGTTGTGTATCTTGAGTTACCTTCAGCATTCCATGTGCAAATCACTTCAGATTGTTCTCAGCCTAATGCAGAGAGTATTTTTGTTAGGAGAGAATAAAACCCAACAACCAAACGTGTGGTCACACCTGGTATCTCCTGCCAAGTGGGACTCAAGTACTTCTTTGTTACCAGCAGCTCATTTAAAGGGATGTTTGCTTTGTGGGCACCGAAGCTCATGGCGCAATGCTACAGCAATCATTTACTCTGGTTTTCCCTTTCTTTCCCTTTTGTCTCCCCTCTTAGTAAGCTGGCAGCTTCTTTCCAGAGCATGGAGGTCAGGAACTCTAACTTTGCTGCTTTTATTGACATCTTTACATCAAATACATACGTGATGGTGGTTATGTCAGACCCTTCCATACGTAAGTTGAAGCAAAGATCAAGCCCTTGGCCTGTGTGTGTTTGCAGGGATTAAAAGCTGAATGAGTCTGATTTAAACTGTGTTTCCCTTGGGAAACAACAGAAACTGGAATGAAAAGATAGGGAGGGATCTGAGCAAGGGGGTGTCTGAAAAGTGACGCAGGAGGCAAGATGTGTGCCTGGAGAGCTGAGCTGTGCGCTCCTGTGAGCAGAGAGAACTGCTCTAACAGATGTGACCTGATTTAGTAGCTCGCGTCTAATAACCTATTTTGGGCTGTTCTCCTCTGGCAGCCCTGGTGATGTTTGGAGAGGAAGCAGGGCTGGATCGTGTTGAAGCTCTTGTGCTCACTGCCTGGACTGTCTTGATGGGCCAATGCCTCTAATTATAGCAGCATCTATTTATCTTAAGGAAGAAGCTGTGGGCGGCAGCGCCGGCCCTTGGGGGCACAGAGGGACTGTTTAACTGTTCATAGTGCCAGTTGAAGCAGCTCTTGGGAGAGTTTGAGGTGCTTGAGAGACACTCTTTGGTGGACACTGTGTCTGATGCTGCACTCCAGCCCCCTGCCATGAGCAGGGACACTTTCCACTAGACCAGGATGCTCCAAGCCCTGCAGGCTTTGAGGAGTGGGGATGGGGATGTTGGTTACTCGCATCCCTTCTAACTTGTGCCTATCTCCCCTGTTCCTGTTCCACCCTAGCCTCTGCGGCCACGCTGATCAACATCCGCAACGCCAGAAAACACTTTGAGAAGCTGGAGCGAGTGGATGGACCAAAGCACAGCCTGCTCATGCGCTGAGTCCAGGCCCTGGCACACAAGTCCCCAGGGGAAGAAGAGATGAATTGGAACTACTTATTTTTTAGGAGAATCTAACAATGTGGGTGTGTGTCGGGTTTGAGATGAGTTGTGCTGCTTTGTTCTTGCTCCCTTTGATGGTGGACACTAGGCTGGAAACACTGCGGACCCTCCAAAGAGACTTCCCTGGTGTGCGTGGGATTGGGAAGCAGAAGGGACAGGGGACGTGCTCCTGGTTGGCACCGTGCACACAGCAGAGCTGGTTCGGCTGTTTGGCTCCCAGGTAGAAGTGACAGGAATGGAGCAGTCACCGTTCTATTGGGGGGTTCTAGGAAATGTTTATAAATTTCTCCTTGTCTTCAAGTCATGAGAATAAATTTTTGCTACCAGGGATTTCGGATCTGAGAGCTTTGGGAAGTGGGATTTCTTCCTTCTGAAACCCTCACAGGCTGATGTGCAGTAGCTGCATTTCCCATTGTCAGACTCAATGCCAGTGCAAAGTTTCATTTAAGATAATGTGTTTGGCACATCAATTCTTGACAGTCCTGTCTTATTTTGGTCATGTTTTATGTGTGTGTTACCCCTGAGCACGGGAACAGGCACTGTGAGTTAGGGGAACGTGAGGCTTGCAGGGTGGGAGCTGATGCTGTCAGCATCTCTCTTCCTGATTTTTCTCTCTTGCTGCTGCAAATTCTATATAAAAAGGGCAGTGGTGGGTGAGCCTGGCTCCTCTGTGTTCTCCAGGTGGTGCTTCCCCTCGATCCTTGCACACAGACGTGCTGGGATTGGGGATGAGCAGATCTGCTGTGCTCTGTTGGACCTTGGAAGTGATATCCCATCCGTGGCAGTGCTCAAGGCCAGGTTGGATGGGGGCTTACAGCAACCCACTCTAGTGGAAGGTGCCCTGCCCATGGCAGGGGGTTGAAACTGGATGAGCTTTACGGTCCCTTCCAGCACAAACCAGGCTTGGATCCCTGTGAGAGGGACTTGCCAAGATTCCTATCAATGAATCAGGTGTTTGAGGTTCTGGAGAACTTGGGAACGGGCTGGAGCTGCAGCAGAGGGTTTCCCTTTGTCTTCAGTGTTTGCAGATATGGAATACAGTGCTGGTCCTGTTGTGGGAGCAGTGAATCTCGGCCAAAGTTGCTTCTGTCTGATGTTGGGATGGAACAAGCCGAAATGCCACTGCAGTTTCCTCTTGCGGATGCTGCCCCATCACTTGGAGAAGGTCAGTGACTTGATGGAGAAACTTCATTTCTTTCTGCACACCGCCCCTGCCCTTGGCATTGCTGAGTGGACCAAGAGGATGCATTGCTGCTGATCCGTGTTCTTGGAGCCTTGGGATCGCCACTGAGGGGTTAACTGGGAAGGTCTCTGCTTGCAAGAGAGGGGCAGTTGTGGTTTCAGGACAGCAGAAGATGGTTTATGGCTGTGGTTCCAGCACGGACTCAAGCACTTTTTGCTGAGAGAACATTCCCAGAGGAGACAGCTCTTGCTGACAAAGTACAATGGGGAATGCTGCCCATTCCTGTGGATACCAGGAGCTGATGCTGGGTTTCCTCAGGGGATGAACTTTAACATGTGAAAGTGGGATACTGGCAAGGGGATAATGAAGTTGATGTCTCTCCAGATGTTGCTCTTACACACTTACACGCATCTGGTGCTGAAGAACTGAACTGCACATCTTGAGGAGAGGGTAGGGGTGCATCCTTTCAGGACTTGACCTTGGAACTAGGAGAAACTCCATGTCACCTGTCACTAAGATACTGAATTAATAATAGAATCCCAGGCTGGTTTGGGCTGGGAAGGACCTTAAAGCTCATCCAGTTCCAGCCGCTGCCACGGGCAGGGACACCTTCCACTAGAGCAGGTTGCTCCAAGCCCCATCCACCCTCATACTGTCCCTACTCGAGTCACCCACCCTTGGCCCAGTGCAAATGGTTTGAGAATCCACGAGCAGAGAGAGGTGTGGGGCTGAGATGGCCACAGTGAGCAGGACCTGGCCACAGTGAGCAGGACCTGGCCACAGTGATCAGGACCTGCCCCCAGGCCCAGGGAGCTCCTAGGGAGCAGAGCCAGGAGCAAAGCTCTTCCTGTGAGGGTGCTGAGGCACTGGTGCAGGGTGCCCAGACATGCTGTGGCTGCCCCATCCCTGGCAGTGTTCTTTTCAGACCCCTGCCCCTGGGGAGGTTCCCCCATGCCCAGCATCCTGCGCAGCTGCACCCCAGGGACCCCTCTCTGCTGTTTAGGGGTGTCCCTGTTTGTGTGTATTTTAAGGGGGGGGGGGGCCTCTGGTGATTTATGAGGGTGTGTGGTTGTGTGTGAGGAGGGTCCTAGCTTAGTGTGGGGGCATG
>JASSUY010022771.1:0-21455 GCA_032466535.1 Forpus xanthops
ATTGGATCTGAGAAAGAAATTCTTTCCTGTAAGGGTGGTGAGGCACTGGAATGGGTTGCCCAGGGAAGTTGTGAATGGTCCATCGCTGGCTGTGTTCAAGGCCGGGTTGGACATAGCCTTGGGTGGCATGGTTTTGTGTGAGGTGTCCCTGCCCATGGCAGGGGGGTTGGAACTAGGTGATCTTAAGGCCCTTTCCAACCCTAACTATTCTATGATTCTATGATTCTATCAGTGAGCAGTGAAATTTAATATTGCGATCAGCATCCATTTTTTGTACTAAGATCAGACTGCAGAGTTTTAAGACTACAAAGATGCAATGAACTTAAGATGTTAAGAATTTAAAATGCAGGGAATGTAAAATTTTGAGAAGCTTAAAAATATAAGTCTGAACAATCATCAATATGCATTTAATACTCATTTTATTATATTTTCAATTTATTTATTAATCATTTTAGTGTATTTAGCATTTACTGCTCCATTCCATATAAAAATTTAAAACTCTCCAATATTGTGGATATTCACATTATTAATCTACTGCATTTATCATGTAATTGGAATTCTTCAAAATTCTTAAACTCAAACTCACATCTCCCTTCTTTTACTAGATATTTAAAATCCAAATAACTGAATTATAAGGTATGACATTTGAAGGAAAAAAAAATTATAAATTACAGGTTAAGAGCTTTCAATTTGTCTCTGGTTTATTTTTATTTAATAGACTGACGTTTATTCTGGCATCTGAAACTTTTACATTAATTTTGATAGTGTATGTCACTAAGAACACATAGTTTTATGTGCATCTTAATTATCATCACACTTTCTCTCACAACCTGGAATGGTGAAATAAAATGCCTTTGTTTATGCTTAATATATTTTCCTTTATATATATATATATATATATAGGACTTGTTAAGCAGGTTTTCTTTCAAAAAAAGAGAGGATTTAAAAATTATCTTGGAAGTAAATTTCCACATTTATTTGCATTAAAGGAATTTAGGTCAAAGTAAGTTACTTGAGAGAAAAAATATGCCATTATTTGTTTATACTTATTTCTTGTTATTAACTTATATGTGTTAGCATAACTGAAAGTTCCTTAATTCTGAAAGTAACGGATATAGTCTGTAACAAAACAAAATCCTCTGGGCAAAATAGAATACCACTCCTATCCACCATCAAAGTTCTGATATTAATGGGAATTAAGCACTCCCATAGGTCTTGGGTTGAGCAGAAAAGAGACAAAAAATCTGATGGGGGAAGCTGTTATGACCAAATAGATCTAGTTTCTCATTTTCCTCAGTGATACTTGAAAAGATTTCTGTGGCAATTTTAATGGATTAAGTACTAATAAAATACCAAGCTTTTGCAAAAAAATCTGAATATATTCTTACTAAATGCATTAAATTGTAGTGTTAAGTGGACCATTTAATGATAATATTTAGATACTGAAGGATTAAGGCTGGTTAACTCTTAATCTCCCTGTGGTATGCAGCTAGCACCGATTGTGTATATATTTGCCATATTCACCATCAATAATTATTTAAGCTTCTTTATCTCAAAGAATTTCAAGTATGTCAGTGTAATAATGTTGGTATAAAAATGATGAAGAAATAGTACCATATTTTGAGAAGAACTTGCTAGAGAGTGAACAGATTCTGATTCAGTGAAGCCTTTGATAAACTACTGACTTCAGTGGGACATAAACACAGACTGGTATTAAATTCTTAATTTTGTTACTGAAATGGTACCTACTACACAAACTATATATAGAAATAATATATTATAATATTATTAACTATATTATAATAAAGAAAAGGTAACATCAGTTTAAGTAAGCATATTGTAGAACCATTTAGATGAAACAATGTTTATGCCTTCGGAGGCAGAAGCTATAGGGGCAGTAACCACTGAACAAAAATGGTATTGTGACTTCAGAAATACTGTTCACAATGGTAATATTTTTTTTAATTATGTATGAATTATACTTCCAAGACATGTTAACATTGAATATTCTCTTTGACAGTACCAAGCCCACATTCTTCCTCAGCATATTTCATTAAAAACCTAATTCCAGGTTAGCTTTTCATTTAGCATCAAATAAATATTTCCTACTGCTTCCTCTGAATATTTTATTTCTTTTATTCTTGCTAACAAAGGAAAATAATGTATTATCACCCTTACAGTTCTCCTTTATGGACTTTTGGCAAAATTACATCTCCTTTCCTCAGAATTACCAAAACAATTGCTCTTAACCGGTATTTGTACCGTGTAGTTTTCTTCAAGCTTTTTTTTAACTCCCTGCAGGTTTTCTTCTTTGTTCTGTATTTGTTTGGTTTTTTGAGGGTTGGGTTTGGCTTGGTTTGTTGTTTTTTTTTCTCTTTTTCAGATGTACATTACTGTGTTTTCAACAGTTGCTTTCTTCTTTACTGCAATATCTTGTCAATTGTTCAGTTTCACATTAAATACACATCTCCCTTTGGTTTTCCTTTCATTTCTTTATAAATTAGAAGAGTATAACCTTATGTCATGATTAGCTGGCAGCACCCAAATCAAGTAATGGTGTAGTAAAGGGTCAAACCAGTTACCATGCTTTCCCTATCAATCATACCTTCTTGACAAATCCTTTCCTCCTACTCTTTCTTTCCTGCTGCAGTCTTCCCTTATCCAGCTGCTTGAGGATGTTGTGATCATTTAGCTGTCTGTGAAACACACATATGTTACAAAAACCTTGGGCAGGCAAAGAAGTACTTCTGCCTCTCAGTTATTACCAAGTCAAATAAATTGCTTGGCCAGTAGCCTAGGCTTTTTGGGCATATGCTGCATGAGTTTTTTTAGATAACATTTTACTCTGAGCAAGCTTGCCTACCTGGGGATGTACAAGGAGCATAGCTTATGACACTGAAGGTGTAATTTGTAGTATTGAAACAAAATTGAACATGTAAGTGGGTACACTCATTTCAAAGTGAATGAAAATTAATCGCTTTAATACTATTTTAATGCTAAACAAGCATCCATGTAAAGACCCAGGTTAATTAATCCATTTTAAGAGGTAAATTATATTAATTTCCCCTTTGTAGTTAATCCGTCTTTACAAAAGTGGCAATATAATGTTCTGAATCCATAGTGCAATTTTATTCACTGGACTTTAATTTACTTGTAGTTTATGGAGAAAACAATAAAGAAGCAGATGGCTACAGTTTAGTCAACTACTATGACAGCTTCAATACCATCAGTCACTTATTGGGTTTTTTTATGCTGTTATTTATGGTTTTCCATGCAAAAAAGTGTCCATTTGACTCTTCATTGAGGACTTTTAAAAGTTTCTGAGGCACTCTCAGAACTCAGCATGATCAGTGCTAGAGCTTTGAAACACAGGAGGAAATCTGCTTGCAAACACACTGAAAGAGCTAAAGTTATACATTGAACTATAAAACCTAGGTTTAGCTACCTTCAGAAATAAAACAAAACCAAATGAAACCACAATTAAAAAACAAAAATACCCCCCCCCAAAAAAAAAAAAAAACAAAAAAAAAAAAAAACAAAAAAAAACCCACTTTTTAAAGTGAATTATCAGAGAATTTTTTTTTTAAGTAAATTATGTCCTAAGGAAAACTTCTTCTGACAGGTTCTTGTAAAACTGGAGGGTATGTTACTGGCTAACATAAATGTGGGCTAGTTTGGTAGAGACTGCAAGAAATACTAATTTCTGTCAAAGAATGATACTTAATTTCTGGTCTGTAGCAGTTGCCTTTTAAATTTTTGATACTTCAGAAAAGCCTTGTTCCAGAGAACTCAAAAATTCACAGTATATGCAGCTTTTCCATCTCTCAGCTTTAGTCTAATATGGAAATGATATTACTAAATGTCTGTAATGCTGTTTAACACATTTCAAAGCCTGTGCAAATGGAAAGTTTTAACCTATGAAACGCCCCAGAGGGGAGGAAGGGTGGATTAATTTTGTGACGTTTAATTAATTTGTTTATTCAGTTCAGCACAGTGATGTTGAAAAAGTGACAAAATATAGATTTAGAATAAGGAAATAAAGTTAAATTTCAAACACTGTCCAAGTGTTTAATAATCAATAACTTTACAGGGATTTGAATTGTATCTTTTTGTTTATATTTAGCTGTGCTTTGTACATCATGAGGCTGTTAGGTTTGGAGAATCTTCTCAGCAATATGCATTCCTACTTTGCAGCAATATGTATTCCTTCTCTTTTTTCTCATAGTACCCTGTTTAGTCAGGGCAAAACAAATGTTTTACAGAAATGTAAAAACATCTTTGCCTCTGCCTGGAAACTTGAATGAGGAGACTATTATGGCAGCGCCTCATAGGTATTTATACACTGAGAGCTCCTAATCCATCTAATTGTGGTAGAGCTAAATTATATCTTGGATCAGCTTCAAGGATTTTGTGATGAAAGTATGGTCCCTTTATTATAGAGTAATAATAAAAAGAACTATAGCTTTTTTTTTCTTCTGTCATCAGTATTGTTATATAGCTGAATGCTATTGAATTGGTTGAAATTCTCCACTGAGAAAGATTGTTTCTCTATGTTATCATCAAACAATGATGTGTGAATGAACTCAATACACCATAATAGAATGTGGTGAGATATGCTGACACTGATGTAATTCATCTTTGTGATGTTAATAAATTCAACACAGGAGTTTCTACAAAACACTAATATGAGATATTCAGTTTATGGGCATCTTGTTACCACAATTGGTATTTGTCGAAGTTTTTTTATTAGATTTAGGATTTTCCCCCAAGTGCTGAATGTGAATGATAAATTCACAGGTTTTTTTGGACACTCTGGATGAAATTAAAAATTTTTAATGCTTGTTAACAACCAAGTTTCATATTCTTTTTTTCTCATTTCAATTTTTAATATATGAAAAGTTCTTTTGTCTAAATAAAAGATCGAAAGACTTCTTTATTTTTGTTGTTGAAGGTTCAACACATTGGTCTGTGAGGAAATAAATCTATAGCAGATAATTTAAATGCACTGTATCTCTATGTAATAAGCATCAAATTGGAAGAACAGAGTTGTTGATCTTTCATTTGTATCCAAAGAAAAGTAAGAAAATTAGAAACAATTGATCAATTATAGTTTTAGAAGCTCATACCTAAAATCAGATCATAGCATACTGTGCAGAATTCATTGTGTTAAGAATAGGAGCATATTGCTACATTCATATTGTTATTTTAAACATAAAATAACAATGCAATTCTAAAATTGCATGGTATTGAATCCTCTGAATAATTAAGCTATTGAGAAGTAAGTTTTCAAATGGTGGAGAATTTATCTTCACTTGCACAAACAGAAATGTAGTTAAACAAAAAAAAATATCCTTAAACATGGCAAATGGAAAACTGTTCTATTACATTGTCTGAAATGTTTACAAGCTTCATGTTAAGAAGCTTGTATTCAGAAAGCTTCTAGAGCAATTATGATTTGGGAATCTTAAGTGTCAGTTGAGAAATTCTGGAAATCCTTCCTCTGGGATTATCAAAACTGCCCTGATCAGGACTATAAGCTACTATTAAGGAGCTAAAGAACCTGATATTCCTAGGAACTCAGAGATCTGGTTTGTCATAAACTGACTTCCCAGTAACTTGCTTAAGATGCTTCTCAGGATCCACTAGCCAAAGACTCCCATCTACTTTCCAAGTGAATTGTTTCATAGCTGGGTGGTAAAGGTAGATCAAAGACAATAGGATGGGAATTAGCTCTTGATTTATACACCTGTATTTAAATATCTGCAATGTAAGCTACTGATGAAGCTTTTGTGGAACTGACAATTAAGATAAAATGTTTACATATAACCTAGAGTTTCTCAGTTTGCCTCAGAGTGAAAACTTGAAATTGATCAGCTGAATGCTCTCTGACCATTGGTATCTAGTAGCATGAAAAAGGACATAAACTTAGCAGAAATTACGCAGATCCTATGGGAGCCTTTTGCCACTCTTGGGTAGAGGACAAAAGAAGATCAAATATCTCAAAGACAGAAAGTGTTCATGTTTAGGCAGTGATTTCATTTTCCATATCTCTATTTCCTACCATGGAAGCTTAGACTCATCCCTCACATATGGACACTTCCATGCAGATACTTAAGTTTAAATGTATGCATCTGAACTGAAATTCTACCCATAACTTTATTCACATTAAACTAAAATAGATATTTATCTATAGAATACCTTTTTCTTAATAGTTATATTTCCAGCAGCAAACTCTAAGCTTTTTGAAGTTTACTGACAGAAAATCTAATTTTTGACCATCATTAAAATGCTTCAAAAGTGGTATTAAAGAGGGAAATAGTAATCCTTATTTATTTTCTCTATCCCATTGAATATTATGCAGGTTTCATACTATGCTTTTACTACCTCTCTCCCTTTTTATCGAAAGTAAGCTATTTCATTCTTTCTAGCCTTTTGTACATGAAAATCTTCTTTAAATATATATTTTTTTAACCTCTCAGTAGGTTGTTTGACGCAGCTTTCAAGGTCTAAACATTATTTTGGCATTAGAGTTTTCCTTTTCTCTTTTCCCATCTCAACCTTAGATAATTCCTCATTTTTCTGTCATCAGATGAACAGAGTCTTTAATGAGTTATCTGCAGCATCTCTTTCCTAAGTTGATACAGTAGATAAAGAATGCAATGAGATGTGTGAATACTGACTTTTGGTCATAGTTTAAACATATTTTACTGGACGAAATATCAGAACTGCAGACAGTTCCTCTGACCACATGTGGATAATTTATGTAAAATAAATACATATAGTTTATGATAAATCCAATTAGTTTTTAAACAGTTACAATTGGCAATAAAACTTAGTATTATTTCAGGGAAAATATAGCTTCTCCTGTAGTGCTTTGAGTATAAACTTGATTTTTGTGATGTTTATTAGAATTAAACTGTTAAAGTAGACTATTTGACAGCATGAACTAATTCAGAAATACTAAAATTATTGTTCTTTGCTTTTACACCACATAATGGTGCTTTAGCTTTTACGCATAATGATGTAAAAGCTAAGACATCAGCAGAAACAACAAAAGACTAGGAAAGGGATAACTAGTTATAGAAGATGAAATTCCTATGTTGAATTTTTAAAATGTCTTTTTTACACTACTGATTCATAACTTAAAGGAAAGCAACAGTTAATGGGAAGCAAAGCTTAAACTTGACAAGTAGAACTGCCATCAATAATTATATTGTTAGATTCACTTAATGAAATTGTTAGCTGATTTTCCAGGCATCTAAGGAGCCCGTAAAATAGAACAGTTCAAAAGAAAAAGTCATGAGCAGAAAGTTGTGATTGTAAATAAAAGTTTAGCTTAAGAGGCTAGTTTGGAAAAAATCTGTGACAAAAGAAATATGGAGCGCTGGTGATGAGAAAGCATGACCCATTTACAGAGATGAAAAATGAGGAGTTGTTAAAGTCTGCACATCAAAAAGAAAGCTTGTATGAAAATTTGTACTGGTGGAGAAATAACTGGTATTGGTAGGATGAGGAGGAAGAATTCGAGAACTGAGTAGTACAAGAAGATATGAATTTTGGTTTGGAAGAAAATTGTGCAAATGGAATGAGAAAGAGATGAAAAAGCAGGAGTCAACAGGAGGGCAGATTGGAGATGGATTTGCAAGAACACTTGGAGAACTAGGAAAGCTGAATAGTCAGGACTGAATCTAAGACAGAAGTTCTGTTAATCTAATGTAATTTCAGCTATCTGCAATGAAGACATCAGCATTTGAGTTACATGAACTACTTTTCTCTCACAGGCAAGGATAAAAAAAAAACCTTCTTTTATCTAAGGGATTCTATATGCCTGCATTGAAACGGGGGTCCTATTACAGACAAGATTGAAAAAAAAGTATCAGCTGAAGGAGTCAGGGTAGGAAAAGACCAAGCAGCTAAAAGCAACCAATCAAAAAAAAGAAATCCTGAAGTTAACAAAAAGGATTTTTCTTAGAAAGAATCTAGGTCAAGGAAAAACATTTCATGTTAAATTGTAGCAGGAAGCATAAGATTCAGAGTAATAGTTCTCAGTTAAGTCTCTGAAATCTTTTTCCTGTGGAAAAAGAAAGTGCCCCTTTTTTTGTGTGTGCTGGTTCATATCTCTTACCAGTCAAAAATCTCAGTCACACCATGGCTTCGCTGAGTTTGTGTCTTAGGGTTATCAGTAAAGTACACAGGAGAACTGAGCAGGAAAAAGGGAAAGAATCTGCACTTTTTTTCAGTCTTAGGCAGCTTATATTCATTCACATACACAAGCAAAACACTCCAGTGCAATAATCTGATTACTATTGTAAATTCAAGAATCTGTAGCTCAGAAATAACCAAGGAAATATTTCGTGTGTAACCCTAATTAAGTCCCTTATACTTTCTCACCTAAATTGTAATTAGATTGCTAAAATTTTTTGAAAAAAGCAGTTACTTGGGGGGGATTCTTCCTTTTTTTTTTTTTTTTTTCTTGTTTTTTTCTTTGTTTCTTTATAATGTAGTTTCAATAATGTGGAAACTATGAATTTGAATCGAATTAAAACAAATCATAGTCTCTATTCCTTGTGGGTTTTATTTTCAGTTTTTTGCTGAAGTTCTTTTCTTTTTTGGTTGTTTTGCTTTTTAAATGGTTTCTACAACATAGCTTGACAGATTAAGTTGACATCCAAGTTCTGGAAAAAGCAAGGTGAAACATACATATACACATAAATGCATATATATGTTTTTAAATGTGCTTTCTAAGCTAAAAATGTTTGAAAGATTTCTGAATTTATAGAGCTATGTCATTTGGCAAACTCACTTTAAATATTTATTCAAACATTGTAAATATTTACCATGGTGTGATATGTTATTGCATAGTATAAACAATTTCTTAGCTGAAAAAATGGATTGATGTATATTAAAAATTTGACTTTGTGTGAGGGAAACATATTTTGTTAATAAGCCCTTTATTCATAAAGTAAGTGTCATAAAATTAGCCTATATTACTGTTACATGTCTCTGAGCTATGAGGAATTGTGGAACAGAGTATGGTTTGCAAAAGCAGAGGAGAGTCTGCATTCTAATTCAAAAAGTAACAAAAGGAGCAAGACGGAATATGCAAGTTTTCCTACTGGAGAAAACTATTGGCAGATTTTTTTATTCCTTTCTAGTTGAAGTTCCAAACAGAACTTGAGACTTAAACTTTAGTTACAAAATGATCAAATATATGTTTTCTGTTGTTCTACATTAAACAACATGAATTACATATTTCAAAAAGTATAGTGGAAGAAGCTTCATTTCAGGCTATATGTGTTTGCTGAGAGACTTGGATTTGTACTCATATTATTGACCTATGTTGAAGTCTGTAGTGCCTGTTTCAGTGATATAGTTTTACAGTTTTTATAGTTAGACTAAATTTACGTTCATTATTCGTCCCCATGCTTTAAAGGAGAAAGAACCTGCTTGAGCCAGTTCAGAGGGCTGGAGCATATCTTCTATGAAGACAGGCTGAGGGGTGCGGGCTTGTTCAGCATGGAGAAGACTTCAGTAAGACCTTCTAGCATATTTCCAGTACCTAAAGGAAGACTCCAAGAAAGCTGGAGAGAGACTTTTTGCTATGGCATGCAGTGATAGGACAAGAGGCTTTTAGCTGAAAACAGGTAGATTTAGATTAGGTATTAGGAAAAAAAACCTGTGGGATGCTTTTAATCTTAATGTTTTCTGCATTTCATCTGCGTCTATAGTTTCTTACTCTTTTATGCATACCTGTAAGAAAAGTCTGACTCCATCTTTATTTTAACATCTCTTTATGTTTTAGAAGGCATAAGTAAAGTCCCAAATCTGGGCATACAGGCCACTGGAACCTCCCAGAAAGTGTAACCATTTTCCTCAGCATGCTTTTGCTGATACCATTCAGTATCAGGTGAAGATCTGTTGTATTCTCTTTCCGTGTATTTTCTCTTGTATTATTATTGGTGGTAGCAGTAGTGATTGATGTTATACCTTAGTTACTAAACTGTTCTTATCTCAACCTGTGGGAATTGCATTTTTTTGATTCTCCTTCCCATCTCCCCAGAACTGGGAAAGAAAGAGGGGGGAAGTGAGTGAGAGAGCGACTGTGTGAGTTTGAGAGCCTCAAACCACGATACCACATAGGAAACTTAAATAAATCATATGTAGGGAATGCATTATTGTTATAGATTTATATTCTAGAAGGAGTTATGCACGTTGCAACGCTTTTACAATATTTTACTATTTAGTGCAGTATCTTTAGATTTTCTTATGCCTGCAATTATGGTTAAATAGCTATTAATCTCAAAAAGCTACGTATCTATTCCTCTCAAAAAGTATGGGCGTTAACACGTTACTTTTTAATATTCCTTCACAAAGTGCTCAAAAGTCACAAAGGTATACTTATTTCTCTTAGAAATGATGATATTCCTAAAAAATATGCAGATGTTACATTGTCTGATACCTTTCTTTGTCTGCCTCATGGCATGTGCTATGTGGAAACAGCCTTCCTAAAATTCTACGTCCACTGTAACATAAAACAGGAAAACAAAGATGGTTAAAAATAGATTAGCACTGTAAAATGTAACAAATGCACCTTGAGTAACACTTTAAAGACTCTAAGAATTTAAAGACAGTATAAATCCAGTAAGGCTGGATTTTATATACTTTTGAAGAGAAAATTAAAGTAATCTAAAAAAGCAGATTGCTAAAGTTATATGGAACTGAGGGTTCTTTTTTCTGTATCATGACATGAGCATAGTGCAACAAGCAAAAATACCCAGCAACAGCCATGCAATCAAAAAGATTTCAGGCAATTCTTCCACAGTGCTATCGTATCACGAGTGGTGAGTACAGTGTGTATGTCAGGTATACCTGGCATGACAAATGTACAGTGCTCTACACACAGTTTATAACAAGATTTTTCCTGTCAGGTTGAAAATGAATAATTTGAGCTGGATTGCTACTAACGTTTTTTAGCATGCTTGCAGGTGACAGATGTCTTCTATTCCAGTTCCAGGAATTAGGTATATATTTTTTTTTTCACAAAAAGAGGAAAGAGAAGGGGAACATGAATTAGGCTAAAGCATTTAAATTATTATTATGCTAGTTTTCAGTTATTTACTTATTGCTAATAAGTTAAATTCTGAGTATAAATTCAGGGGAAATAAAATATGGAATGTGTAGGTAGGAAACACTTTTTTTCTAGCACTGCATAACTGGACAGGTTTCTTTAGCATGGGAATCAGAGAATTGGACATTTTTTCCACTGGACTGAATTTGACTGTTACTTTCACTGACAGCACTCAATTTCATGCTTTAAATTGAACTAAGTAAACCTACACCTTGTGGCCACAGCTTTTAGCTTAGCTCTAACGAAGACAAGTTTCGCCTTTTGTCAGGGCTAGCAGAACTAACTAGGAATCTAAGGTCAGTAGTTTGTGTCCAGACTGAAGAACCCAAATGTCACCTGACTCTTAGACATGCTGAAAACGCAACAACTTCTTTTGGCGCTTATTCTGTTCCTCAGCCTTTTTTCCATATTTTGCACTGTCATGGTTTGGTTTTTTTATTTTTTTTTGTTTGTTTGTTTGTTTGTTTTCTTCCCATTAGTTGCTGTATTATGCTGTAAGCACCTGTTTTACTTTTATCAGTACCATAAGGGTACCAAGCAATCCTAGTAACTTACCTTCTAGTACCCACACTTATTAATTAAACTGTCAACACAGCATGATTTCTGAAGCAGTAATAATGTCATAGGAATGTATTCCTTTCTAGGAATAAAATCATAACTTTTTAATATTTTAGGTGTTTCAATATGTGGGCATTTGTATATACATCTATGTACATTTATATATGTAGATACAAACATGAGAAAGAAAAAAGAGGGAGAGAAATTATGCATATCTATAGCTATCCATATATTTGTGTATATAAATCTCCATGCATATAGTATATAATTTATTTGTATATACAGCAGTGTATTTTACACAAATTTAATAATTACACTATAGCATCTTTCAAATATAGGTATCTGTTGCCTTCTGCTAAAGATATTATCACAGGGTGAAATTTACCTGCTCAGATATAGTAAGTTCTGGTCTATTCCTGTTCAGCTTCAACTGAGATGATTCTAATATGTGCCATATCTTAATCTTAGTGGAGCTTAGAAATCCAGCTACTATGAAGATACATATACTTAGGAACACAAACACACAGAGATTATTTCCACCCTACGAAATGGAATCTGTGTCTTGAGGTTTTTTGAAAAGTTTTCCTTCTGCAAATCGGGAATTTTCACTTTGGTTTACCACAAAGCCACTTTTTTTTATTGTAATATGGAGTTTGCTTTTTTTTTTATTTAAAAAAATTTTGTGTTGCATTGCTGTTGCAAGCAACATGACTCAAGTAAAAAATTTATGAAAAACAGACCTTGCAAAAATGTATGCTTTGTGTAGCATTTTCATTCTACTTATATCTACCACTTCTCTGGGCAACCTTTTCCAGTGTTTTACCACCCTCATTGTAAAAGATTTCTACCTTATGTCTAAATCTATGGTCTTTCAGTTTACCATCACCCTTTGTCCTATCACAACAGGCCCTGCTAAAAACTTTGTCCCCACCTTTCTCATAAGCTCCTTTTAAATACTGAAAGGCCATAATATTATCTCCCTGGAGCCTTCTCTTCTCCATGCTGAACAACCCCAGCTTTTTCAACCTTTCTTTATAAGGGAGGTGCTCCATTCCTCTGATTATTTTTGTGACACTCCTTCGGACCCTCTCTGCTAGAACCATATCTTTCCTGTACTGAGGACTCCAGAGATGAATGCAGCACTCCAGGGGGAGTCTCATGAGAGCAGAGTAGAAAAGCAGAATCGTGCCTCTCAACCTGCTGGCCATGCTTCTTTTTATGCAGTCCAGGATACAGATGCTTTCTGGTCTATGAGCTCACATTCCTGTCTCATGTTGTGCTTTTCATCCAGCAGTACCCACAAGTCCTTCTTGGCAAGGCTGCTCTCAGTCCTTTGATACTGCAGTCTATACTGATACCTGGGGTTTCCCTGACCCAGATGTGGGGACTTGCACTTGTGCTTGTGTCACGGTTTAAGCCCAGCAGGTAACTCAGAACCACACAGCTGCTCACTCACTCCCCTGCTTCTTCCCCTCCTGCTCCTGGAGGGATGGGAAGGAGAATCAGAACAATGTAAACCTCACGGGCTGAGATAAGAACAGTCCAGTAAATAAGGTATAACACAAAACCACTACTTGCTACCACCAATAATAACAATGATAAGGGAAATAACAAGGGGAGGGGATATAAAACTAGAAGTGGAAAACAATAAACATAAGTGATACTCAATACAGTTACTCACCTGCCAACTGAGCCTGACCTGAGCAGTGATCTGGGTCTTCTGGGTAATATCCCCCAGTTTATGTACTGGGCATGATGCGCTGTGATATGGAATACTCTTTTAGCTAGTTTGGGTTAGGTGTCCTGTCTCTGTTTCCTCCAGGCTTCCCATGCTCCTTCCTCACTGCCAGAGCATGAGGCTGAAGAGTCCTTTATTGGGGTAAGCATTACTTAACAAGAAGTGAAAACATCAGTGTGTTACTAGCATTGTTCTCAGACTAAAGTTGAAAACACAACACTGCACCAGCTACTAAGAAGGCAAAAAATAGCTATTATAGTTGGACCCAGGACACCTTGTTGAAACCCACAAGTTTCACATGGGCCCAGTTCTCGAGCTTTTCCACCTCCTTCTTTCTGTTCCTCAGGGTTCTCAACCACTCAACTTGCTGTTGTCTGCAAACTTGCTGAAGATTCCGTGTATGTCCTTGAGGAAGATATTAAAGAATACTGGTTCCAATATGGACCCCTGAGGGACACCACTTGTCAATGATCACCATCTGGACATTGAACTGTTGATCACTACCGTCTGGACATGGACACCCACCAATTCCCAATCCACTAAACAGTCCATCTATCAAATCCATATCTCTCCAAGTTAGAGAGAAAGAGGTTGTAAGGGGCCATGTCAATGGCCTTACACACATCCAGATGTACAACATCCATAGCTCTTCCCTTGTCCAGTGATACAGTTGCTCTATCATAGAGGTCCATTCAGTTGTTCAGGGCATGTTGGTTGCCTCAAATCACTTCTTTATCCTCCACCAACCTTAGTTACTCATGTATTAGGATTAATGTTTACAAAGCTAAATATAATGCTCTTTAAGAGATGGTTTTCAGTGCAAGATATGTTTATATGATCTCCAAAGTCTTCTACTTCAAAGGCTAAATGAGTGCTTTGTAAATGGAATATTAAAGCAGGCAAATCATTTAATTATCTGGCTATTACATCAACACATCAGGATTCCTTCTGAAGGCAGTCTGTTGATATTTCCCTGTCTTCTTTCCAGCTGGCAGTTTCTGGCACTCCACTGAATTTTACAGTTCATAGTAATTTCAACAGTAGAAGCCATTCATAATCTTACACTTTGAAAGTCTTTCATGTAGTGTAGGCCTAAATGTCATACCAAAAAATTCTCTCAGACTACGGTTCCAATAATATTTTTGACTATTCATTAAGGGAATTTTAAAATGTCACATATTTTGCAATGCTTACTGCATGTTCCATTTTTTTCTTATTTGCAGTACATACATCAAATTGCACATTAAATTTGTATTTTAAAAAGTTTAATGTGATGTAAAAATCTTCATGCCTGGTCTCACATATATTTCTGAGCATGCTTAATTTCTGACTACTTTCCTTCCTTTCCTTTGTTCAGAAGAAAAAATGTATGCTCTATTATCTTCCAAATTTTACAATACAGAATATGACTTCGTGGTTTTTCAAGTTCTATCTGGGCTAGGATATATGTTATGCTTTGTGGTGACACTTGGCAAACATATAAAATAGAAGTCAGACCTGGCCATGCCCCTCATTCACTGGCAAATTCCCAGAGGTAGGGCATCACTTGGTTTCTCATTTGGTCTAGATGCCAAGCTTAAATTCTTGAAGAAAATTCATTCAAACAACTCTCTTGAACGTCTTCCCTGAAGGCTGTCTGCTGTAGTACCACTTTTTAAAAGGTAGGGTTGATGAACTCTGCATTTTTAAAAGGAGTTTTATCCTTAATTATTATAGAAACTAAAGGATGAGTCTTCATGAGTGATGCTTTTTGATTTGGTTTGTTTTATGACTTGTTTGGGTTTGGTGTTTTTTTAATTAGAGCAATCTTTTAGCAAATATATCCTGCTTCCAATTAGTATTGATCATAGTCAGTGCAATATCCCCTGATAAGATCCAGAGTTTTGAAAAGAATAAGAAAATTACTGGAAAGAAACAAATGCATTTCTGGATTGGGTACTTACTGGAGACATACACCTTTACAGTACTTGCTTTAATTTGCAGTTCATTTTGATATTTTGCCATTCAGATTTAGTAGTAGGAAAACTGGCAAAGGCATTTAAAAAATAGAAGAGTTAAGAGGAAGTTGTACACCATAATCATGAGGTTTGAGTTATAAAATACAAGACTTATTAATAGCAAAAGTACTCAATGTGACTATTAGATACAAATACATAAAACTGGAAGACCACAGCATATAAGTAAAAGGAAATTATTAGGACCACATTCTCATAGTCTCAGCTTTTGATGATAGTGCTGTTTTGTTAGGATCTCCTTTTTATGCCAGGCCATGAACTATTCCCTGAAGAATGTTTTTGCCAAGATTCATTCCTTTCTTTCTTAGAATCCTGCCATATAAATTAAAAGAAAATATTTCCTTGGAAGAGAAATCTTTAAAACCATTACTATTATTATCTTCAGAAAAGAGCAACTCTGATGTTTTTTTGTGTAACTCAGTGTATGGAATGTTTTGCTTTAAAATTTCCTAATTGCTAGGGATTCACTGAATCAGGGAATGGTTCAGGTTGAAGGGACCTGCTTAGGCAGGGCCACATAGAGCCAGATGCCCAGGATTGTGTTCAGACAGGGTTTGAATACCTCCAAGGATGGAGATTCCACAAGCTCCATGGGCAGCCTGTTCCAGTGCTCAGCCACATCACAATGAAAAAGTGTTTCCTGACACTCTGAAAAATTGGGTGTATCCCATCTGGTCCCATGGATTTTTCTAGGTTTGTCAAGGTCTCTCTAGGTGGCAGTACTCTGTCATATCAGCCACCCCTAACAGTTGGTGTCATCTGAAAATTTGCTGAGGCTACACTCTGCCATATCATCCAGACCCTTTCGGCCTAACCATCCAGCTATTTTTCAGTCCACTTCACTGCTCATCCAGCCCATACAAGTCTTCTGCATTTCAATTTCTGCCTGTTGTCTCTGGTCTTGTCACCAGGCATCACTGGAAGGACCACTCTGAATAATCTTTGAGCAATCACAGTGATTGGAAGAAGCACTCAAAGACTGGAAGACAACAATATCACCCACATCTTCCTTCACCCAGGAAACTACTTCCAAGCCTGGGAACCATGAGAAAATCATTATGGGCAGTCATCATGGCTTCACCAAGGGGCAGTCATGCTTGACCAACTTAACACATTTCTATGATGAAGACTAGTTACTGTGCCTTTATTGTTGTGATGCTTCACAAAATGAAAAAAAAAGCTTAAAGCTGGTAAATGAAGCCCAATTTTTTATCAGTCTGTATCTGTTCTGCTCATGTGTATCTGTCTCAAGTAAATCCTATTAAGATATATTTGTAAATGCCACTATACAAATATGGTAATGTTCCAGTTTCAATTTCTTATAAAGAACAGGAATGTGTTTCTAGATAATAAGTTTTATTTTGATGTTTGATTTTTGATTGGGGTTTTTTTTGCCTCTTTTAAAAAGATCAAGGTTGCTTTCTTTCTGGTTTACACATTAGTATCCAACATAAATACCTGTTTTATATACTCGCATGTTGCAGTGAGGTAAATATATAGGAAGACAGGAGCATAGTCTGTTATCTGATTTGTCTTGTGTGTCTAGTTTAGATCATAGCATAAAAAAATGAGACAATTAATTTCTTGTCTATGGATTTACAGTGTTCAAACTGCATAATGCAAACACCAAAATATTTCTTGTATTTTCTCCTCTTCAGGCTCTCAGCAAATTGTTACTTTTTTATACTAGTACTCTCCAAGTAGACCACTGAGTTGCAAAATATTATGTCTATGTTATTTGAAAAATGATAGATATTTTACAAGGAAAAGCAGTTTTGTAAGAAAACGCAATTGCAAACAGGCAAAAAAATAACAATGGACCAAAATGTGATTTTTTTTGGGGGGAAAAATATTCTTAAAGTGCGTCAAACATTCAGATTGAAATATATTTCTGCTCTCATTATTAGTACCATATGTTAATGCTAAGATTAAAACTAGCTAGTTCTGTCACTAATGAGTATTTGGGGAAAAATACAACCGAAATACAATCACACACTGGATTTTGTGTTTTGCAAAAAGCAGTTACCTGGAGTGGAAAAATTACAAACAGGAAGACTGAGGGCTTCAAACCATTCACTCTTCATATGAAAAAAATACTTTCACACACGCCACAAATGTGGAAGAAAGCAGGAGCTTCAATATTTCTCCAAAAGGATCTATGAAATATATTTTACTAAAAGAAAGCTGCAACTGTTGTCTATAGAAAAGTACTGCAGTCTTCAGTTTCCTCTGCTTAATGTGTGATTTATTTTCACTCTAATAGACCCTGGTATGTGACATATAGGCAATCAGAGGAGGCAAAAAACCCAATAAAATAAAGCTGTAAGAATAAAAGAAACTGTACTGTTGAGAATCTCAAAAGATTTCTGGATCTAGGGTGAAAGGGTGTATGTGATATATATTAATATTTTCATATAGTATGGAATAGGAACCCATGAATATATTTTACCCCTTAACTGTCCCAGTGTTATGTCCATATCATTGCAACAAGCTTTACAACAAAAATACAGCTGCATATAAAATCATAGAATAGTTAGGGTTGGAAAGGACCTGAAGATCATCTAGTTCCAACCCCTCTGCCATGGGAAGGGACACCTCACGCTGAACTGTGCCACCCAAAGCTCTACCCAACCTGGCCTTGAACACTGTCAGTGGTAGAGCATTCACAACTTCTCTGGGCAACCCATTCCAGTGCCTCACCACCCTTACAGTAAAGAATTTCTTCCTTTTATCCAATATAAACTTCTCCTGTTTAGGTTTTAACCCATTACCCTTTGTCCTCTCACTACAGTCCCTAATGGACAGTCCCTCCCCAGCATCCCTACAGGCTCCCTTCAGGTACTGGAAGGCTGCTATGAGGTCTCCACGCAGCCTTCTCTTCTCCAGGCTGAACAGCCCCACCTTTCTCATCGTAAAACACATCACAAAAATATTTCTGCATCAAATCTACATTGCAAACAACAATGGTTTAAAGACGATGAGTCTCATCTGAATTATTCTTGCAACAAAACCACTTTTGACTCAGGGAATTCTTACTTCATGAAAGTTATGGATAACTAACAATGACTTCTTATCATTGATTACGACAGTGAGGTGAAAAGCCCCTCATGATATAACCAAATACTTAAATAAATAGCTTTCCTCCTCAACATTCAGCTTAAGTCTAGCATCTTTTCCCATTCACTGCCTGATCCTCTTGTTTTCAATGCAGGTTACACTCAGTCTGTCTCATTTTGTCCAAATAGGTAATGGGCAGCACTGGGGCAAGGGTATGTGATCATGTGCATTAGTGGTTTCTTACCGCTGCTTTTTTGCTTCTTACTCATTTTCCCCAGCTGCTTTTTGCTTGTCAGTGTACCTGTCATGATATGGATTGCCCTTAGGCCTTGGTCCCTTAGTGGTCACCCTGCTTTAGTATGGGCCACCCATGGACCACAGTCTTCCAGAAGGACTCTCCTTTAGTATAGACTGTGTCCTTTCAAGAGTGCTTCTCTAGCTGAATCTTCCTCCTCCCATCCCTCTTGTGTAGGTCTGACCTGAGGCACCAAAGACCCCCTTTAAGAGATACTATTAAACTAAATTTTTAAATGCTATTGAGAAAAATTATGTCACAATATTGGTAGGATCCTCATTGGTATGATCCTTAGCTGCACCCTTCTGATTCTCAGACTTACTGAGCTCTTTACAGATCCTGAAGTTCAGAAAGACCTGAAATTCAAGATGTTAACATGAATATTATTCTGCTTTAGATGACTCCTAAAAAGGCTTTTTCATTAATAAAAGATAGCAAGTTCACCAATACAAAATTTTTACTCTGTTGTTTCTGCAAATATAAGGAACTTGCTAGTATTATCTACACCAAGCTTTCCTGCTATGTTAGGGAAGAAAGATGATAATAACAAGTAGCATGGATCAAAAGGAGCAGACCTAAACCCCCAAATATTTGGTATTTGGGACCGGATATTTACCTTAGTAAAGAAAGCATAACTGGATTTAATCAGAAGATTTAATTAAAAAGTACACCCCTGATCTGACAAAAATATTTATGCGGACGGTATCCAAGTTTCAAAAGGCAATGAATATACACATAACTCAAATATGGCAATACCATTTTCTACTATGTGAAACGTGCATTGCAGAAAGTTTAACCTAAACTCTTCATATCACTCCAAAATATATCTTTCTTTTATCTAAATATATTGTCTAGGAGGAGTCTGACTGGCTTTACACATGCTTGCATGCATGAATCCTGCAGGCTACAGTGAATTCTCATTGTTAGGTACTTCAGAATAATAGCGCATCAAATCAAATGTCAGGTGCATACAGCTGGCCAGAAAGTCATATACAGAAATACAGAAAGTAAATTAATCAATTATAATCATATTGCATTGCAAATGAAGGCAACCTCATAATGTAGTTTCAGCTGCACAGACTGCTGGATTGTCAGGATACACAAAAAGAAACAAAAGAGAAAATAAGAGTGGGTTCCTGAAAATAAAATTTTCAGTATGACGTACTTTGCCTGAAGAATTGAGGAGGCCAGGCTACTTTCAAAAAATCTGTATTAAAATAATTATTTAAACTACATATGCAATGAAATAACAATCCTGTCTCGACCATGTCATGATCACTGACTGTATTGCTCCATTATGATCAGTCAGCAGTAGAAAAAAAAAAAAAAGTCAGTGTCCTTCAAGCAGGAATACCAAGGTTGGAAAGGCGTGTCAAAGTCAACTAGTATTTGCAATTTTTTTTTCTTAGCAATTTATTCTGGTTTTATAAAATCACAGAATCACAGAATAGTTAGGGTTGGAAAGGACCATAAGATCATCTAATTCCAACACCCTTGCCATGGGCAGGGACACCTCCTACTAAACCATGTCACCTAAGGCTCTCTCTGACTCAGCCTTGAACACTGCCAGGGATGGAGTACTCACAACACCTCTAGGCAACCCATTCTAGCGCCTCACCAACCTCACAGTAAAGAGCATCTTCCTTATATCCAATCCAAACTTCCTCTCTAAGTTTGAACCTGTTACCTGAACCTGTTACCCCTTATCCTATCACTACAGTCACTAATGAACAGTCGCTCCCCAGCATCCCTATAGATCCCCTTCAGATACTATGAGGTCTCCATGCAGCCTTCTCTTCTCTAGGATGAACAGCCCCAACTTTCTCAGCCTGTCTTCATGCAGGAGGTGCTTCAGTCCCCTGATCATCCTCGTGGCCTTCCTCTGCACTTGTTCCAACAGTTCCATGTCCTTTTTATGCTGAGGAGACCAGAACTGTACACAATACTCCAAGTGAGGTGTCATGAGAGCAGAGTAGAGGGGCAGGATTGCCTCCTTCAACCTGCTGATCACGTTTCTTTTGAAGCAGCCCAGGGTATGATTGGCTTTTTGGGCTGCGAGTGCACACTGATAGCTCATGTTCAGTTTCTCATTGACCAACTTTTGATTATTCTGATTTGCTCATGCATCAGTAATGTCAAGAACCCTTTATTAAAGGTACTGGTTTTGTAATAAAGTTTAATGGCCTTTTAAAACATGAATTGTGTACAGTGAATTTGTAATGAAATTTATTATAAACATTTTTACACATTTTATGTTTTGTTATGATGAATCATATTAAGATCAATGTTTATATTATTTTTTGTCAATCACATAGTTAAATGAAAAGTATTGCTTTTAAGGAAAAAGTATTCAAGGAGCTTCACAGATTTGACAAGAAAAAGCAACTAAATTACAGCTGACTGTGCTTTAAGAATAAAGGGAAAGATCACAGCGACATTTCATATCACACCTTTTAATACTTTTTAGGTGTTTAAAACAAATTGTGTTCTTACTATTTTTTTTTTTGTTATATAATTAGTTTTGCTTCCCAAGTATAAAGAAGTTTCTTCTAAGGTGTCGTGGTTTGAGGCCCCTCAAACAGTTCTGCACACCCCCCCCTTTTTCTTCCCCAGTCCCGGGGAAATGGGAAGGAGAATCCAAAGAATGCAACTCCCACAGGTTGA
>JASSUY010022772.1:0-15046 GCA_032466535.1 Forpus xanthops
GAGTCCCTCCCCACCATCCCTATAGGCCCCCTTCAGATACTGGAAGGCTGCTATGAGGTCTCCACGCAGCCTTCTCTCCTCCACGCTGAAAAGCCCCAACTTTCTCAACCTGTCCTCATACGGGAGGTGCTCCAGTCCCCTGATCATCCTCATGGCCCTCCTCTGCGCTTGTTCCAACTGTTCCATGTCCTTTTTATGTTGAGGACACCAGAACTGTACACAATACTCCAAGTGAGGTCTCATGAGAGAAGAGTAGAGAGGCAGGATCACCTCCCTTGACCTGCTGCTCATGCTCCTTTTGATGCAGCCCAGGATACGGTTGGCTTCCTGGGCTGCCAGCTCATACAGATTTTCTCATTGACCAACACCCCCAAGTCATTCTCCGCAGGGCTTCTCTCAATCTCTTCTCTGTCCAACCTGTAGCTGTGCCTGCGATTGCTCCAATCCAGGTGCAGGACCTTGCACTTGCCATGGTTAAACTTCATCATGTTGGCAAAAGCCCACCTCATAAGCATGTCAAGGTTCCTCTTCTGGATGGCATTCCACCCCCCCCCCCCCCCAGCATATCAACTGAACCACACAGCCTGCTGAGGGCGCACTCAATCCCACTGTCCATGTCACTGACAAAGATGTTGAACAAGACCGGTCCCAACACTGACGCCTGAGGGACACCAATCGTTACTGGTTTCCAGGTGGACATTGAGCCATTGACCATAACTCTTTGTGTTCAGCCATCCAGTCAGTTCTTTTTCCACCAAGTGGTCCACCTATCAAATTAATGTCTCTCCAACTTAGAGACAAAGAGACAGTGTTGAACGCTTTGCACAAGTTCAGGTAGATGACACCAATCGCTCTCCCCCTGTTCATCAGTTCTGCAGCCCCATCATAGAAGGCCACCAGATTGGTCAGGCAGGATTTCCCCTTAGTGAAGCAGTGCTGGTTGTCACTAACCACCTTGTTGTTTTTCATTTGCCTCAGCATGCCTTCCAGGACAATCCGCTCCAAGATTCTGCCAGGCATAGAGGTGAGACTAACTGGACTGTAGTTCCCTGGGTCAGTCATTCTCCCCTTCTTGACAATGGGGATTATATGTCTTATTAACTTCATTTGCCAGCTCCTTCAAGACCAGCGAATGGATTTCATCAGGTCCCACAGACTTGTATACGTTCAGGTTCCTAAGATGGTCTCGAACCAAATCCTCTCCTACAGTGAGCCCAGGGTCTTCATTCTCACTGTCCATGCCTGCATCTGTCTTCCAAGACTTGGGTGGTACGGTCAGAACATTTTCCAGTGAAGACTGAGGCAAAGAAGTCATTAAGAACCTCAGCTTTCTCCAAACCCAGGGTAGCCAGTTCTCCCAATAGCTTCTGAAGAGGGCCCGCGTTTGTCCCTAGCCTGTCTTTTATTTGCAATGTACCTATAGAATCCCTTTTTGTTATCCTTAACATCCTTAGCCAAGTTTAATTTTAAATGTGCCTTAGCTTTCCTAACCTGGTAACTAGCTTCCCGGACAATATCCCTTTATTCTTCCCAGGCCACCTGTCCTTGCTTCTACCTTTTATAAGTCTCTTTTTAACTAACTTTGAATTTTCCTCAGCAGCAACTTGTCCATCCAAGGAGGTCTTCTGGCCCTCCTGCAGTACTTCTTTCTAGTAGGGATGCATCACTCCTGAGCTTGCAGCAGGTGATCCTTGAATATCAACAAACAGTCTTGAGTCCCCCTGCCCTCTAAGGCTATATTCCCAAGGAATCTTACTGAGCAGGTTCCTGAAGAGGCCAAAGTCTGCTCTCTTGAAGTCCAAGGCAGTGAGTAATGTGCAGATATCAAACTAAACTCACACAGATTGAAGATAAGTAACCTATGTATATAATTAAGTTGAAGGCATTCTATAGAACATTTTGTTACGTTATGCTGTTTTTTCACTTTTTTCCACTAAAAGTAGCAATAGGGGCTATTCTGTATTTCTCATAGGTGATTAAAAAAAAAAAAAAAGTATCTTTGACATCATATTTTGTAAAAATTCTAGAATTTTCACCCAACGGGGGAGCAAGTTAAAAACACAAAGTACATTATCCTCATTATTTAAAAAGTAAATATCCCAAAACATTAAGAAAATATACACAGTCTGAAATCAGATTAACTTTAGATGGATATTTCTAAGTTAACTGATTGTTTGCACAAGAGTAAAATAAGTTAATATTGTTTTATTTTATAAGCAGGACATTTTTTTTTTTAAATATATAATAACCTTATGCTATTCATTGCCTTTAACACACAAATAACTACTTGGGAGTTCCCACACGTTTCACTGATTACGTTATTGTAAAGGGCAAAATATCCCTCAGACTAAAATTTCATTATTTTTACACATTCTTCTGGAAAGACTGCATAAAACGTAATAAAAAAAATGTGATTTAGTGAAGATCAGAACTTGCATCCTGCACAGAATACAGAAGTAGAGGTTTAAGGATGAAATGAGAGCAAATAAAACCCAGAGTTGATAGCATGTGCAATTACTCAGTTCACAGTACAGAAAACCAGTTTTTGAATATTTATAAGACATAATTCATGAAAGTCTTGCTATAATACTTCAGATAATGTTTTATTAATAATTAGCTTTCTTGCTACCTTGCTGTCTGCTGACATAGGTAGTCCCTGAAAACAGGATTTTTGCACCTAAACAGGTTATACTTTTTTTGTGTTATCTGTCTTGTTAAATTAATTTCAACATGTGAGAAAATAAAAGTGCTAGATCAGTCAGAGAGTGATGGGAAAGGAAAGGACAATGCAAGCCATTCAGTTCTAGCTTTTAAGTTTTAGAGTACATCACTCTAGTAGTTTACATCACCCACTGCAATTAAGAAAGATAGTGAAAAGGTTATGTTTAGGTTTTTAGCCTTTGGGAACTGATTTAAGAGGCAATAAAAAATACTGATATACAATTGGTATTAATAAATCATGAGAGGTTTATGCTCTATATTTGTGTCATTACAAAGAATGAGACTAGATTTTCTGCTTCACAAATTTCTGACCTCCTAATTATTAAAAAAATATGGTAGAGCCAGAAAAGTTAGCATGATTGATTCTTTGCCTGTGCAAACTAATAAATAGTATGTGCATTTTGCAGGAATTGAACTATGAAAACCAGAACTGCTTAAAGTCACACAAAATGTTGTGGTGCAGTTAAAAAAAAAAAAAAAAAAAAAAAAAGAAAAAGAAAAAAATTAAAAAAAGTTGTGACAAGTATGAAATCCTGGGCCTGTTTGCACAATGGTGATCTAGATTACAGAATCATAGAATCATAGAATAGAATCATAGAATAGTTAGGGTCAGAAAGGACCTTAAGTTCATCTACTTCCACCCCCCCTGCCATGGGCAGAGGCACCTCCCACTGAACCATGTCACCCAAGGCTATATTCAACTCGGCCTTGAACACCACCAGTGAGGGAGCATTCAGAACTTCCTTGGGCAACCCATTCCAATGCCTCACCACCTGCACAGTAAAGAATTTCTTCCTCACATCCAATCTAAACTTTCCCTGTTTAAGTTTGAACCCCATACCCCTTGTCCTCTCATTACAGTCCCTCATGAAGAGACCTTCCTCAGCATCCCTAAAGGCCCCCTTCAGATATTGAAAGGATGCTATGAGGTCTCCACGCAGCCTTCTCTTCTCCAGGCTGAACAGCCCCAACTCTCTCATCCTATCTTCATAGGGGAGGTGCTTATAGGATATATACTTTTTTAAATACATACTGAAAAGTCTGCTCAATACCCACAGTGGCTTTCACAAAGTTATGTATGACTATAGTTTTAAAAATGCCAGAAAAGTTAAACATCAGACCATTTTGTGTTCTCATTATAGCTGTTTTCCGATGCTGTTGTACTACTTACTGCCTTTATACTAATCTCTGCTTGGTAACTATGATAAAAGAATGGAAGGCTGATAATATATTAAAGTTTTTTTACTTCATAACCAAGAATCCAAAGAGGGCAGAAAATAATTAAAAATGCATTTGGAAACAAAAACAACCTTGTAGAATCACAAATACCCATTTTTTTATAATCTTACCCAAACCAGAAAAAAGGTAAAACATTATTAACACCTGATTATCACTATGACTTTTTTCTTTTTGAAACTGAATATTCTGTTTCAGATTACACCTCAGTCCCAGTGAGGGATTAATGCTCATTTCTCATTTTGTTTCATTTAAAAATGTCTATTGGTTTAATTTTATGTTTTGAATATCAACTTTCTCTCATGCATTTCCTGTCCTCTGACAAGATACTGATAACTTGTATGCTGCCATTGGAGGATGTTTTTCTCCATTAGTTACTGGTTGTCACTACGAACTGAACAAACTTGAAAAATGCCCATGTCCAAAACTGACAAGCTTTATAACTTAATTTGCTTCTGAACTCTATTCTTCTATATCCAGTGTTGTGAGCTCAATGTCTTAACAATATTTTCAATATTTTTAATTATGGTTATTATTTTTATTTTTGTTTGCAAATAAAGCAGATCTATGAGATCACTGCTAATAAGCAGTCTGATGGTCAGGGATACCTCCTGGAAAGAAAAATATTAAGTTTGAACCCCTCAGGTTGAAGTGGGCTTAGAATCGCTAGCACTGCACAAAGATTTTAACCTTATTTTGCAAAAGGTAGTCCTTCTCTCTTTATTATGTATGTGTTTGACAATCCATATCCTGAGATAGCAATTATTACACATAGCAGGATTCATTTTGGTAATGAAACTTGCAAATTTAGGTACCTATACTATGGAAGATGTCTAAGCTTCTATAATAGCTAATGGAGACCTTACCAGTTCAGTCTATAGAGGACAGTTTACCTGTATTAGGTACTCGATAACTGTGGTGCTGGCAAACATGTGTGAGTGCTTTCATTTTCTTAATTTTGCAATTAATGCATCTGTCAGTAGTTGAATTAATTTTCTACATACACTACCACCAGAAATATCTTTTGATGCCTTTGACTTCATCTTTGAAGGGGGTAGGTTTCTTCTATCTCCTGTAGGTATATCCTGAAAATACTCTACATGTCTGTATTAAGGTATCTAAATAGAGCTTTTAATATTAATTCTTAATTCTAGGCCCATTCAAAGACATTTACATATCAATTATTTCCAATTTCCTACCTCTATGCAGATCTTGGGCTTAGTCAGGTTAACAGAAAAGGGTAGGTGTCTGGTTTAGTTGCTGTGAGTCACTTCTTGTAGTTCTTATCTGTCATTTGGCTATCCAGGACATTTTGACACCAAGTTTCAGGAAAATATATAATCCCAATACTTTCATTGGCCCATGTTTCAGGCTTCTACACCTAATTTGGACACTTGAAGTACAGTAAATCTTTCAAACAAAGGTGCTGGTTCTGTTCTCATATTATCAAGATATCATTCTTGCATACATATCAGCTTGCATTTGTAAAATGACACCTCTTAAACAAAATTAAACAAAACAAGCAAACAAAAAAAGCCAGAAGGGAAAGTATCAAACACAACAGCTGTGAAATTGGCTGCTGCTGATCTATACTTTAAATATACAAATAATAACAAAAGCTTATTCACACCCCCAAAACACTACCCTAAGTGTTCCTTGGTTTTTGTGATATGTTTTTTTTTAGAAACAACTGCATTAATGAAAATAAAGAGAAAAATGTAAAGGCCTACATGAACCAAAAGGAAAAATAGTTGTATACATTATAAAGTGGCATGTAGCTAACAGTTTGAGCTGGCAGCAGCAAATAGAGATTGTAAAAGAAGAGTATCTCTAAACCAGCATGCCCAGTATATATAGAAACTCCATACAAAGCAGAATGTGTTAGAAAATACCTTCTCACCTCACTCCACTCCCAGTCCTTCCCGGTTCTTCCCACAATTGTCTGAAAAAGCAGCTGCTTTGTTCTCCTGACATTAAGATGCTTTTTGTCTGAGATCTCAACTTGTGTCATCAATTTTAGATAGCTGTGCTCCTACGCACTAGTCTTTTATGGTTCCTTAAAATGACACACAAGAGGTACTGCTATTTTTGCAGGAAGGTGAGAGTGAAGCCAGGGCCACATGTTTTTTTTTTTTTTTTTATTAGTACTTGACATTTTCTAGACTAAAGAAATATGGGTAATTGTGGTGACTAGATCATGGGGTTGTGGACCTAGAAGCACCTTATTCTCTAATTTTGACTGAAACACTGACTCACTATGACATGTAGACATCTGTATATTTTCTTGACTATGATGAAAATGTTTCTATTTATTTAATGGAAAAACCTCAGAGGAAAAGAAGGTTGTGTCTGATTGGAATTTTCTTCTGTAAATCAGTTACAAAAACACAAGAATAATCCGCTTCAGATAAAAAAGAAAAATAAAACATATTCCCAGGAGTCAGTTGTACAAGGAAAGTAAGTAAGGAGAGAGAGGCAGAGAGAGAGTGAAAGAAAACTATGTGTCGTTTTTGTAAATTTAGCATAATTATTCTCCTGTATTTAGAATGAAGAAGATGCAGCGTAATTCACATTAAAGTGTATGATATTTAATTTAAGATAGGTAGATGCTACCTCATATAAATAACTTTAAAAGCACATAAAATCTTACAAAAGATAAATATGTATTGCACTATGCAGACCATGCCTTGCTGTGTAGAGCAATGAAGAAAATGATGTTCCATATTTTCAACTGTACTTCTTGGGGTAGGAAGTGGTAAATATATGTTACATGGTTTATTTCTCAAAGATTTTAATCTGTGTAAATGATATCATGAAGTATGTGTGTGAGTAAACACACAATTTGTGTATCTGAAACATCAGATGTTTACAAGAAAAATGAGAAAGGAGGGGAAGAATGGGCTGAAGATGAGTGATGTACATAGAAAAAATGCTACTGATTTTTTTTTGTATGTGCTACAACTTTTAAAGTATAATCTGCTTAAAAAAATATTAGACTACTGAAAATTGCACTGTCATTTTAGAATTCCTGTACTAGCTGCATGGCACTGTGCTAGTTGAATTCAATCAGAATTTGTTCAAGTAATTATTCTTTTCAATAAATCTAATATCTGCTATTTGATATATTTACATTTTAGGCTAATTTGATATTATATTAAAACTAGAATTTCCTTTTCTGAATAACCACTTAAAACTGCACAGATATCAAAAAAGTATTCACTGTCATTTTAAAAAGATGTTGCATAGATTCATATTGCAGTCAAAATAGCAACAATGAAGTAGTATAAACCTGAAGGATTTAGATTTTAGTGTGGTCAAATAGCGATCTCTTTACAGGTGAAGAATGCAAATATATGAAATTCATTATAAGGAGTGATCCTGTTTTTCTGTTTCTGTATTTCTCTATACGTCTGTATATGCAGTCCCTTTATTATCGTCATTCAAGTTGATTGATAGAATAACTCCTGGATTTACGCCATTACCTGTGGTGTGATTCTAGTTCTGTGGTCCCAGTCCAGCATGCAATTTAAGCCTGGGTTTTCAATGGGTTTATTGGTAAACTTGATGTTAGGAACATACCTATGTTAAGTGATGAACTGATAGCAATGTGATGACTTTTTAATTCATGCTTTTGATATGTGCAAAGATATTTCTGTAATTTGAAAGACAAACATTTTTCTCTGCTTCCATTGACTTATGGGTAAATGGAACAGAGAGGACAACCACTGCAAATTGGATCATTAGGATAACATTGGGATAACATTGGGAACCATAACCATAGCCTGTGAAATTTAGAATTACATTATATTCTCCATTGCCTGGAATAATAGCACGGATTGCAGGATGTTATCCCCAGCACATGCATTTGAATGCATATGTATATTACATTTAGTTAACTAGCTATGCAAGAAATCTCTCTCATTCAACATTATCAGAGAAGATGATGATAACATTAAAAAATCATCAGAAATACACCATGCTTTCAGCTAAAAATCTATTCAGCTATAATCTAGCAGCTATTCAATACAACAGTTATTTTTTTCATAAAATTGCTTTGATTGGAGCTGCTCACCTACATATTAACTTCCATTTAAACTTAAGTCCTGATATATATTTGCATTATTCTTATTAAGGTCTGGCTATCCTGCATAGCTTAAGCTTAATAAAATATCTTCTATTCAAATTAAGCAGTAAGTAGTATAAATATTGTCCTTATAAGCTTTAAAATGTTTAGAATTTTAACTGATAAAACCCAAAACATTATTTTAAATATTTTATCCTTGTTTCTGGGTATCTTAATTTTATGGCAAATTCAATTCACACCATGTATATTCCTTTAATAAAATGTTAGAAAATTTAATGTTAGCCTCTACTGTTTCTGTTTTACAGGAATTCAACCAGCATAGCTCATACGAGAGAACAGTAAGTTGAACTTTACTCTCACAAACTGAATAGGGCTGAATTAAATACAGTAAAAAACTAGTATACAGTAAACCTACTTCACATGTAACTCCTCATAAACTGGAAGATATGTGTAGGTTCATGTTCACTTTATGTTTTCTCTGTGTTGAAATAGAGTGCACAATGAACTAGTCTGCTTTTAACGACTTGTTCTCTTCAGCTGTTTACCTGGTATACACCAAAGAATTGCTTAGGCAGGATGACATTCTGAGTACCACAGACAGAACACTATGTAAAAAAAGTATGGATAACTAAGGTAGGATCAGCAAAAAGATAGCAAAAAAACCTGGTATATTTTGTATTAGGTTCTGTCAGACATAAATGATGTAAATGCATATCTACTACGTAACCTAAATTGCAGGGCATTTTTTCTGATTATTAGAATGTTTCAAAGAATAAAAGTCTTAAAACTCCCTTCTTTATCTACTCTGCACTGAGCTTCTTGTCCAGATTCAATTCTCAAAACATCATTCATTAAAATAACTCTATTTTTAATGACAGTGGCCTCTGGAAGTCAACCATACAGGAATAAATTTTTGTCTTTTTCTTTTTTTCTTATTTTTCTGGAGTGGCTTTCCACAGAAAATGCCCTTTCCAAAATTTTAGATTAAATACTGACCACATTTTGTCAGCGAGGACATAGACATTGACTGACGTCATGAATAGCACGTGAAGGTCTTTGCTTCCCTCTAGTGACTGGTCCAGGAAGAGATTTAACTGAATCCATTCATGTTCAATTATGGCACAGAGATTCAACATAAGGTCAATTATGTGTGAAGATACCTATGAGGTCAGTGAGATACTGGTGCAGTATTAAAGGTGTATTCTTGTGATAGTGCTTGATAAAATATGGCAGATTTAAGCTGGACATGTGTTTGTTTTTGATGGAGCTTTACAGTTTTATCAGGCAGAGACACGATTTCAGAGTTGACAATTCAAGAACTGGGGAATGACTTCTAACATGTACTTCAAAACACTGTTCCAAACATTTATTTTAAGGTCATTTTGCAATATAAACACTGTACTTGTAGAAGGACAGACTAGACTTCAGAGAGAACAGTTATTAATTCAGGAGACTTCATTCAGATTTAGATCTATGCATTTGGAAGTAAAGTCAAGCAACCATATACATTGAAAATGCTTAGAAATTTCTTGTACTTTAGTCTAGTAATCATATTACTAAAAGTAGGTATATTTATACCGGCTGTAGTTATGTGGTTTTTACAATGACTGTAAGTAAGTTTGAAAGTAGCAAATGCATATCTGAACAAAACAAAATGTTTTACTTATAATCCATTTATGTACATAATCTGTGCTCCTATTGTCAAAGGAACAGGAAAAAAATAGCAGAAGAGACTTTCCAAAGCTCACATGGATAAGTAATATTTCCTAGATCTTTCATCTTCGGTGATGCAAGTTAAATTCTTTTTGCTTAAGGCTGGCACAATACAAGGACCTCTTAGTGCTGCTGCACTTCTGTTGGATAAACAGGTAAACTCTCCAGGATGGACAGCAGTCATCAGAATTAACGAGTAAAGCTATTTAAGCTTTAGAGATCTGCATTATGGCAGAGCAATTATACTGGCTTTGAGAACAGCTGGAGAACATTCTCAGGTAGGACTCAGGGAATTGGAACTTTTCTGGGTTTGACGAGTGATCGTGGACGAACAGCTTTTCATTGTGCCCTTATTTCCCCTGTCTGTAAAACAGGCAGCACAGTACAAATCCCTGCTTTAAACTGTTTTTAAATTTACAGGTGTAACACACTTTCTAGAGTAACGTGATATAAATAAGAAAGGGTGACGAACTTCGCAGTTGTAATTATGCAGTATTGTATTTTTGGAAGCTGTATTTGATTTAGCAAACACTGGTTTTCCTTACAAGAGTGAGTTCAAGTCCAGCACCATGCTGGATTCACATATCCCATCAGCTGTATTTCTTGGTGAGTTATTACTAGGGAAAACAATAATCACATCTTATTTGACTTAGAAACATCCATGATTTTTTTCTGGAAACATCCATACAAAACAAAATTATGACCAATTTGTTTTCTGTTTTAAAGTCTATTCAAACTGCTTGATTATCTTCTGCCCTCACTATGTACTAAAAAAAAATCTGTCAGAAGTCCAATTAAAATCTTTAAATTTGATTAAAAAGATACAACCACTAGTTTTTTTTTTTTTCATATTTCAGAGCTATAATCGCCTGATATTACAAGAAACCACTATTATTAGTTCCTAAAAAATCTACATTTACATAAATGCAATAAATAGCGATTCAGTTCTCAACAAATGGAGTTGATTAATTACCCAGTAAAAATTAAAAAGAAAGCAAACTTATTAGCAAGAATTAATTTGATTTCCTTTTTTTCTATAAATCTCACCAGTTCATGTAAGCTCTGTTCATGGCTGTGTAGGTGTTAGTGAAGAGCAGTGTTATAAAAGAGACCTAAATTATAAATTCCTCCCATATATAATGATTCATTTTGTGTATGACATAAGCAAAGAAAATTTTAGTCTTTTTTCAACATAAAGACACTCCATTTTATACTGCACAATGCCTACATATTTTAGACTTAAGTACTCCTGCATTAGTGTACAATCATACCAGTTTGTAAATGTAACAATATTTAAATTTAGGTCTTTCATGGTTTGAGAAGTGGATTGCCACTTGATCTGATGCAAATCAGACAAAGCCTTTTTCAATGTCTTCTAAGGAATTTGAATCAGGTTTTCCATTCTGTATTGTTTTAATGAAAAAGATTATGATTCTGTAGAGTCTGTCAATTTTTTATGCAAGACTACCAGGAACAGATTAAGTAGTGTGCTACAGCACGCGTTCTATTATGGAAAGTTCATCACAAATGTAGGTATTCCAGGAGATATTTATCTTTTGTGCAAGTTCATTAATGTTAACTCTTCAAATAATTTCATAAACATAGCCATAGAATCTAGGATGGAAAGAATTTTTTCTGCCTTAAATAAAAAAGAAACAAAGTGACTGAAAAGCTGGACCAGCAAGTCCGACTTAAGTCTAGAAGCAAAGCTTTAGTTGCCATATTTTACCAAGCTATATTTACATTAATTACTCTAATTCAATTATTCTGCTTATAGAAAACTTTATTTCCTCCATATGACCCTCGTTAAAAAAAAAAAAAAAAAAAAAAGTTGTTTTGCTCATATGCATGCAAGCTTATATTCTAAAGCTGAATCACGGTCTGCTTTATAGGCAAATCTGTGAGAACATCACCATTAACTGGTAGGCTCTTTATTTGTTTTGAACAAATTCTTATATGGACAATATCTCCACAATTGTATCCAGGGACAATGGGATAAAAATAATTAAAAGCTCTTGAGGATAATTAAAAACAGTAATTGCAAACCTTTTTAAATCTTCTTTTTCATGGTGGATGTTATGCTATGTCTGGAGTCAAATCCTGAAGTTATATAAGTGTATATAGAATTTCTCATTTCTGATATGCAGGTATTCATATTTTCACATCGCTTCAGGGTAGAAAATCTAAACCACTCTCAGTGTAGATTTATATGGCAATGGGAAAAAAAAAAAAAATAGAATACACTTATCACGTACTATTAACTAAAACTGAACCAGGTCAAAATCCTTGCAACATTAAAACTTTCAGCTAATTGCACTGTACTTCTGCCACCTGTGTATTCAGCAGGCACAAACTGCTCGAAGTACACATATGGACAAGTAAAACACCATCATACTGTTATAACATCCTTCTGCAGGAACTGGCAGAAAAGAGCCCCAGAATACTAAAGCCCTTTCTTTACCCAGTGGTGTGAGATGCCATATTGCACCATGTACAGCTGTGGAGCAACCACCAGCAACTGACACTGTGCTGTGGAGAATGTGTCCACACATGTGCCCACATTATGTTCAATGCATACAGCAATGCACTGTTTTGCTAATTAGCTGGTAATTATTGAAATTCTGATGTGAGAAATCACCTTCTTGCCACCATGTCTACCCATCTTCCACACCCTCATTTTGATGGAGCTAGCCAAGGGCTGCATGTGAGGATGGTGCTCCCAGTGCTCAGCGGCACCAGCTTCCAGCCTCTTACATTGTTTTGGCCCTGGTTCAAGAGTCTGTGGGCTCTGTCCTCTAAGACAAGTGACTAGTTTTGTCAGGCCAAACTTTCATGGATCCTAGAGCTCCGTATAGACTGTCTGCTATGGCACCTATCAGAGATACAAGCATTGAAAAGGCAGCAAAGTTCAAGAGAACTGTTCAGACAGCCTACAAAACTGCTACAGTAAATTGCGTTTTTGAAACGGAAATGTATGCATGCATATAAGGATTTTTTGATTCCCCGGGTTTACACAGCCTTTCTCAGACTTACATAAAGCAAAACAGTGCTAGGAAAAAACACTGATAGTGATATGGCTAAGATTGAAGTGTGGCATAGTGACAAACACATGGAAAGGGTGGTAAAATTAAATATAGAGGTGCTGGGAATAAGCTCCCCAACCCATGAATATTTTCTTAAATAATATGGCAGAGTTCCAGCAGAACATGCTGTGAGTAACACACTCCAGCAGACCCGACAGCTCAGTGGGCATGGGCTGCTCCTGTGAGGCTGAAAAGTGTGTTTCAAACTCTTTAACTTCTGAAATGAAAAAATTAAAGGGCTGTCCTTGAAATCCCCAAGTAAGTGATCTAACCATTGGATTAATTTCTGATTGAGACTGTCTTTTTTGTCTTCCTCTGCCTTATTCTTTTCCTTTCCAAAAGGAGAAGTTTCATTTCCTCTTAAAATCTTTCAAATCACTTCTGTGGGGTCAGAAAGTCAGCCCTAGTACTTGACCAACTTCTTTTCTTTCTCTTTGTGAACTGAGACACTGGAAGTAATGTATCACAATCAATTTCGGACGGCAGGGATAGTTTGTTTGTGCCAGACATTGCAAAGCAGAAAAGATACAACTCTTTCTTGAGTTTCTGTTCAGTGCACTTAAGGAAGTAAATTATTTCTCCTCAGAATGCCAATTAAAAATGTTCCATGCATTTTCCCATACATTGAAAGAAGAAGCATTCAGTATTCTAAGACTGAATGCTTCTCCTTTCAGTGTATAGGAATGCACTGAACATTTAGAATACATTTTCTGAAATGAATGGATAAAGATATCACTCAGACTTCTCAGGGTGAAATAACCATTCCTTACATGCCACTGATGCTACTAGGTTCAGGTAGGGAAGCTGGAAATATCAAAGGAAACACCGGAAATATCAAACTCAAAACCAGCCTGGTTTCAATCAACACAGGCAGAGGAGCTCTATATTTTGTGAGAATCAATTGAAATAAAATGCTGAATTATTGGACTTGATTTTGCCCTTTAGAGTACATGACATGGTATTTTATTCTTTAGTTGCTCTGTCTCAGTATTGTACACACGCTTCACTTGCTGCCTATGGAATGAGCACAAGCCTGCCTGCTTAATAAATGTAAAACCTTATAAATTACCAACACAAGGAAGAATCACCAAATCTTATATGGATTAAAACTTCTTTTGTCAAAGTTAGGATGATCAAATTGTCACAGATAGCAATGGCAGAAAGATAAGCTTGATGATCTGGTGTGACTAAACAGCTCACAGATCCAGAATTTTCTTCAAGGATGGGTGACAGGGAACCATAATTACTGATCAGTCTCCTGAAAAGCATGCCGAAAATCCAGGGAGACAAAGCTTCCCCTGCTGTTAGAGAAGTATTAAACTGACAAAATCAGTGGAGGAAGTATCATTTACCAAATGTGAACTTGGAATGCATGCAGATAAAGACGTGGGAAAAGGTGGCAAAAACCTTTAGAGGTTACTGCTGGCTGTATGCCAATGATAAAAGCAAGCAGAGTTTTCATTTGAAAATCCTTTAATTTAAAACATCCATCTCAGCAGAGACTACTGATTAGTTAAACACCTTCAACTAAAAGCATACTACTTTTTGTTGAGTTTATTCCAAAATGCTTGCCAGATCCTGGTTATGCAAAAATTACTGAGTTTGGAAGGACAGCTCTGTAGGATTTGCTGTGTGGATAAGGCTATTAATCCATCAACTCCAGTTGCCTGCTGCTGACAGTGGCTAATTCCTGACACTTAAAAAAAGTGGAAAAAATAAAAAGACAAGCCACTACCAAGAACCCAACATCACCATGAGCACCCAGCCAACTACATAAAAAAAAAAAAAAAGATTTATAAATGACAGGAACCTATTCAGTATTATAGAGCTTTCACGATAATTTAAAACTCACAGGGCCCGAATACAAATTCTGAACTATACCTGAGTAAATACATGTAAAATCATAGAATCATAGAATAGTTAGGGTCAGAAAGGACCTTAAGATCATCTACTTCCAACCCCCCTGCCAGGGGCAGGGACACCTCACACTAAATCAAGACACTCAAGGCTCTGTCCAACCTGACCTTGAACACAGCCAGCGATGGAGCATTCACAACCCATTCCAGTGCCTCACCAACCTTACAGTAAAGAATTTCTTCCTCACATCCAATCTAAACTTCCCTTGTTTAAGATTGAACCCATTACCCCTTGTCCTATCACTATAGTCCCTCATGAAGAGTCCTTCCCCAGCATCCCTATAGGCCCCCTT
>JASSUY010022773.1:0-11288 GCA_032466535.1 Forpus xanthops
CTGGCAGAGCATGAAACTCAGAAAGTCCTTGGCCAGCCTAAACACTCCAAGCCGTAACTATAAACACTGGTGTTATCCGCACTGTTCCAAAGCCGAAAAATCCAAAACACAGTGCTCACCAGCTACTACTTAAAGGGGAAAGATGACTGCTGCTCCTGAACCCATTACAGTATGCTTAAACTTCATGAGGTTGGCATCAGCCCACCTCACAAGCATGTCAAGGTCCTTCTGGATGGCATTCCTTCCCTCCAATGTATCAATTGAGCCACACAGGTTGGTGTCATCAACAAACTTGCTGAGGGCTCCCTCAATCCCACTCTCCATGTCACCAACAAAGACGCTGAACATGACCAGTCTCAACACCGATCCCTGAGAGACACCACTCATTACTGGTCTCCAGCTGGACACTGAACCATTGAGCACAACTCTTTGCATGAGGACATCCAGCCAGTTCTTTGTCCACTGAGTGGTCCACCTATGAAATTGATGTCTCTCCAACTTACAGACAAAGATATTGTGTGGGACAGTTTCAAACACTTTGCAGAAGTTCAGGAAAATGGCATCAACTGCTCTATCCCTGTCCATCAGTTCTGTAGCCCCATCATAGAAGACCACCAGATTTGTCAGGCAGGATTTCCCTTTAGTGAAGCCATTCTTGTTGTCACTTATATAAACTGGACATGCAGGTATCCATGGGACCTAATGGGATGCACTCCTGAGAATTAAGAAAGTTGACCAGTGTCATTACAAGATCATACTTGATTATCTTTGAAAGGTCTGAGGAAACGCAGGCTGGTTAGCATAATTTCAGTCCATGGGAAGGTGGTAGAGGAAATGTCCCTGGAAGCCATTTCCAAACATATGAAGGACAAAAGGAAATTGGGAGTAGTCAGCATGAATTTCTGGATTTATATGGTTGACCAGCTCAATAGCCTTCTATGATGAAGTGACTAGCTCTGAAGGGCAGTTATAGGGATGCTGGGGAGGGACTTTTCATGAGCGACTGTAGTGATAGGACAAGAAGTAACAGGTTCAGACTTAAACAGGGGAAGTTTAGATTGGATCTGAGGAAGAAATTCTTTAATGTAAGGGTGGTGATGAGGTACTGGAATGGGTTGCCCAGGGATTTTGTGAATGCTCCATACCTGGCGGCATTCAAGGCTGGGTTGGATATAGCCTTGGGTGACATGATTTAGTGAGGGATGTCCCTGCTCATGGCAGGGGGGCTGGAACTAGATGATCTTAAGGTCCTTTCCAACCCTAACTATTCTATGATTCTATGATTCTATGATTAAGGGACAGTAGCTGGCTTTGTTTATCTTGATTTCAGCAAGGCTCTCAACATTGTCTCCCATAACATTCTCACAAGCAAACTGATGAAACACAGTCTAGATAAGTCAACAGACAGACTGGAAGTTACTTGAATCAAACAAGAAAACCAAACTCAGCTACCAAAACATACAAGATGATAAAGTGGTTAAATGAGACACCATAAACTAGAGTTTAAACAAAGAAGCTATCACTAAGCTGTAAGGCTCAAAGTTTTTCAATCAGTGCCACAAAGTCCAGCTGCAAGCCAGTCATTAGTGGAGCACTCTAGGGGTCCATAGTGGGGAAATGTTATTAAACATTTTCATTAATTACCTGAGTCAGCAAGTTTGCAGATGTTATAAATATGTGAGGAGTGCCTGATATATCAAAGCATTACACTGCCATTCAGGGGGACCAGAACTGTTTGGAAAAATGGACAGAAAGGAAGTTCATGAAGTCTGCTAAGGAAAATGCAAAGTCCTACACCTGAGGAATAATACTATACTACAGGGTTGGGACCATCTGTCTGTGTATCAGCTTTTCAGAAGAAGAGCAGGGGTCTGAGTGGACACTGTGTCGACCAACAGCCAGGAATGTGCCCTTGCAGCAAAGAAGATCAACAGCCTCCTGGGCTTCATTAAGAGGAGTATTGCCATGAGGTCAAGAGAAATGATAATTCCCCTCTGCTTAGCCTTGGTGAGGTTTGTCTGGAGGGCTGGATCCAGTTCTGAACTCCCCAGTGCAAGACAGACATCGGTATACTGGAGCTAGTCCAGCAAAGGGCCATAAAACTTCAGGTACTAGCACATCTGTTACACAAAGCAAATAAGAGAGCTGGCACTATTCAGTCTCAAGAAGAAAAGACTTGGGGAGATCATGTCAGTGTGTATAAATACCTGACCAGGAGAAGTAAAGAAAATGCAGCCAGACTTTTCTCAGTGGTGGACAAGACAAGGGGCAAAAAGCACAAAGAGAAATAAAGAGACTTCACTTTAAACATTAGAAATAAATACTTATTACAATTAGAAAATGTTTACTGAGAGAATGGGTTTAGTCTTCATTCATAGCGATATTAAAGACCTCACAAATCATGGTACTGAGAAACCTTTGGAAAGGGGGTTGGACTAGATAATCTCCAGAGGTTCCTTCCTACCTCAAAAATTCTGTAATTCTGTTGTACAACAAAGATGATAATTTTAAACAGGACCATGACCATTCATAGGACTTGTATGGGCATTTGGATGAGGATTTGATTCCATCTAGACAATTAGTTTCAATTTAAAACTTATTCAGTCTATATTTTAAAAATAAGGTCGTTTTCAGGAGGTTTTGCAATGCCCTACACTTAATATGCAAATCCTGGTAGAGGATTAGAAAACTTATGCGGGAATTTTGGAGAAAGAATGCAGCAAATAGTGTTCTGTGGTGATTCTGCTTCCTAATTTGCCTAAGAACTGTTCAATACATGTTAAGAAACCCTCATCTTAATTATCTGCCTTCCTTAAGCCAATAATATCAACTCTCAAAACTGTTGGAGCTGGGAGTCTTTCTTCATTTCCTCAAGTATCCTTCCCCACTAATCTTGACCAACGTTCCATAATACAGAAAGGCTTTTACTTTTATATACCATATGTATTCCCCCACTTCTTTTTTTGTTGTTTCTCTGTAGATTTCCTTTATATATATAGAATTAAATATAATCTAGCCTATTCTCCCTTTCCTTCTCTCCACACATGCACAGAGCACAGACTTTCTTCCTTTTTTTTTGTGTGTGTTTTAAAGCCAAAAGTAATGTATTCATCTGAACAGCTGGGTAACTTTCATGCTACATGCAAATCAGCTTAAAAAGTAACAAACCTCATGAAAATGTGATGAAAACCTGTAGTAGCTCAATTTGTAGTTCTGATGCAAATCTCTCACTGTTCAGAAAATTGTGTTCATTGTCTTTTATTTTTAGAAAATTCATTGCAAGAGCTTAAAAAGGGGATACATTATTTTGCATTGTGGCATAATCAGGAATTCCATTTTTATCCTGTAACTATTCATTTGGGAACATACAGTGAACCAGTAGGACAAGGTTCATTTCAGAAACTTGGCAAGTGGGACAGTGTCCTACCAAAGACAAACAAACAAATAAATTTCTAAAGGGACATGCTTCCAGTTTTTTACTGACTTGTGTTCTTGTTTTTATAATACTGTAAAAGATGCAAATTTGAGAACAGTCCTGGCTTGAAAAAATAAACTGAACATACAAATACTGCATTTTAATGCACAAAGCTTATTTTATATATGGAAATATGTATGGAGTTGTACTTTGTCCTTACTGGAAAACATATGACATCAAAAGTTGCATATAAAGCAGTTCGGAACAATGGATTTGAATTTGATCTCATTATAGCATTGAAAATGATGCAATTTCACCAAGTTGTCCAGTGTAATCTGAATATGGACTAAAATTCTGACAGGTCAAAGAACCAAAGCTGATCTGCCAGAGTGTCACTGCTAATAAGTAAAGATTTCCTGGGCATACAAAATACAATTGGCTACTCTCAAAAATCTTTGTATTCTTTTTTTTTTTTTTTTTAAATCCAAACTCTTGAAAATGCTAATCTTACAATTTATTTGTTTCAAGAAAGACACTTTTACCTTCTCCCCTCAGAAAGTAGCTTAGAGAATTCTCAGTGAAAAATCACAATAATCTAGTCTACTGTCCACTGAGTTCACTGTCCAAACGTGTACCCAGGAGTATAAATTACATGGTGAGCTTCTTTTGTCTTGTCTAATCATCCAAATGAATAACCCTTAATAATACGACACTGCTTATAATTATAGCTCTGTTCTTCAAGCTAGTCTTTAAAAACTCAAAACATGTTTCTGTTGTGGTTATTGTGACCAGTAAAGAGCAGTGGTAACAATGAGGAATTTATCTTCAGGTCTTTTGAAATACAGTTAGCACTTGTTTAAAGACATATGTTTTTAAGTTTGATAAAAACATATCTTGATCAGCATCTAGTTTTTTTGCAGAGAGAAATTCTGGAGGTGCATAGGAGTGAAGCAATAAGCTTCTCTCATCTAATTTAGATTGTTAAAATGATTAGCTATAACTTCTTCAGGACTATAACCTTTCAGAAATCTCAAACTTTACTTGATCCAGCCAAAATTAAGGAGCAGAGTGGAACTGGGACATTGGTGGGAACTTGCTTATTAAAATTGCAACTGTTATTTGAAAAACAGATTAATCATTACCACTTATACTGAGTGCTCTCTTATCCAGTAAAACTAGATTCATAATATTCGCTTTATAGTCTGTGTCAATGAGTTTTACATCACAATAATATAGCATTTGAGTTGCAAAATTGCAAAACTATATTTTTTTTTTGTATGAGAAGTCACAGAAAATTTGTGTTTTTGAAAAAAAAATACTCTAGTTTTATTAGTAGGCTAAGTTTAGTGGAAAACATGATATTCAGTTTTAATAGATGGGTTGAAAGTATTTTCAAGAATTATACCTGAAGCTGATTTCTCTTTTCATTGCTTTACGGCTTTGCAATCACTTTTTTTGTAACCTTAGCGCGTCTGAAATGCTTCTGATTACGTACAATCTCTCATTTCTATGTAAGACTGAGAATCTGACTTTCACAGCTGCCAAATACAGATACAGGTGTAAAGGTGTAAAGGTATATCAGCCTTACCCTCAATCAGATAGATCTTAACATTGACCTCATCAGCACTGATATCAGCGCACCATGTGTGCAGGATCACACATACCATGCATTCAGGAAGTTTTCCTGACTTAACACTGTTAGCTTCGCAGTTAAGATTTTTTAATAAAGCTGAAATCACAGACTGAGAACTTCTATAGATTCATATCCTCTGTGGAGCAGACTTGGGGACCCATAGCACGTCCATTGACTCAGGCAAATGGAAACAGCTGCAGGTTTTATAATCAAAATCCAAGAGAACTGCAAAAACTTAGCTCAATTTGTGTGACTTGTATGGCATTTTTAGTGAAAGCATAATTTTTCAAGGCTCAGTTAGGGTAAGACTCATTTAACTACCTTACTATCTTATATACCTTGGTATCTGGGTTTGTTTTGTCTTGTCTGATTCCTGAGGTGGACACTTAGCCTGGACACGCTCCATCCAAATTGAAACATTTCACTAAATGCAGTTAGGAGCCTAGCTACCCCCCAGCTTTCTGCTTTATCCACATTCTTCAGCAGTCCATGAAAACACATTTCTACACAGTAAGTCGAGTGTCCAGAGGTATTATTTTGTTACATTGAGCTTGGCTGGGATCAGAGCTTATTGATTAAGCTACAGGAGAGGTGGTCCTTTGAAAATGAGCAGCCTGGTGAGCTATATACTTATACAAAATATAATGACAACTACATAATATGTTAGAAGTAGAAACAAGATACAGTTCTGCAAAGCATTTTGAGTTGGGAAAGAATGATATTTTAGCAAAAATCCCCTTAAGGTCAATGTATTCTATTCTACTGTAATTATACATCTGCAGTGATATTACCTAAGCTCATGCCAAAGAACTTGTATAGTAGTGCATGTTCAGTGACAAGGGAATTCATCTCACCTTTTTGAAAAATAAATACTCAAAGGTATTCACCCTTCATAGACTATGGGGAGTCATTTAGAGATGACAAGGCATCTCACCAGTCTTAAGCATCTGCCTTTGCATGAGACCAATTGCCTTTTGGAAATTCAACTTTCTCCCCAGGAAAGGAAGAATTTGTTGAAAAGATCTGGATAATTAGCTTAGATGCAGGCTACCAACTTTCAAATGTCTATATGAAGTGAGATACATCCAACAATATCTGTTTGTACCTTAAGAAGTCGTAACCATGGGGGGGATTTAAAAATATTTAGAAGTAAGGTTTGGGCTCCTGATATCTTATTCCCAAAAGTTCATAGCTTCTATTCATCATTGTAGTGTAGTTTTTGAATACCTTCCAGCAGTTGTGAATCTTATTGTTCACATACCGACTGATTATTCCCAGGTCCTGGGTTCTATTTTCAAATATTATTAAACTTTCACCTTTTGTATTTGTATAGTACATTTCAGTTTGTCATTAGGTAGACTTTTTTACCTCATTAAAATTTAATTCATTAATGTCAGTGGCCTTTTTTTTTTGCAGGTGAATAGGAAGGCATAATATACATAGACATAAAATTGTAGGATATAATAGAGAATCTAAAATCAATTTATGAAAAGCAGTGCTGTACTCAAAATACAAGCCTTAGGCTGTTCAGATTTTTACCAAGGGTTTGCATAGGAAATTAAGACAATCCAGTGAAAAAAAATACCAGGAGGTAGAAAGTATGCCACCTATCTTTCACTATAAAAAGGACTCTGGTTAATAATTTACTGTTGAGGTAGATTTTCTTTTTATTTTTTCTTTTTTTTTTTGCCATATTTCTGTATGCTTAAATCATTCTCAGCTCATCCTAGAGGGAAAAGAGGAGGGAAAGTACGTATTAATTTCCTCTACAAACAGCTGAGAGGGTGTGTACTGGGTTTGCATGGCAAGGTTTGGGTAATGTAAGGAGATACAAGGGTGGCTTTTGTGAGAAGTGTGTCAGACAGAGCCAATGCCAGCCAGCTCCAAGGCAAGCAGCTCCACTGCTGGCCAAGTCTGAGCCCATCAGCAAGAGGGGTAGCACCTCTGGGATAGCATACTTAAGATTGGAGGAAAAGAAAAAACAAATCCCTGGGACTGCAGACAGAGAGCAGAGCAAAGATATGCAAAAAGCAGCAGCTCTGCAGACCCCCAGTCCAGGGCAGAAGGAGTGGAGGAGGTGCTCCAGGGAATGAAGAGATTCTCCTGCAGCTCTCGGTGCAGACCATGGTGAGGCAGACTGTTCCCCTGTAGCACATAGAGGTCCATGGTGGAGCCCCTGGAGGATCCCGCAACAGAGCAGGGGGATGCCTGAAGAAGGCTGTGACCCTGTGGAAAGGCCACAGTGGAGGAGGCCTCTGGTAGGACCTGTGGCCCCTTGGAGAAATGAGCCTGCTGGAGCAGGTTTGCTGCAGGACTTGACTTGTGACCCTGTGGGGGACCCACACTGAAGCAGTCTGCTCCTGAAGGGTTGCATCTCTGGAAGGGACCCACATTGGAGCAGTCTGCTCCTGAAGGACTGCACCCACTGAGGAGACCCATGCTGGAGCAATTCATGAAAAACTGGAGCTCTTGGGAAGGACTCACACTGGAGAAGTTCATGGAGAACTGTCTCCTGTGGGATAAGCCCCACATTGGGTCAGGCAAAATGTGTGAAGTCCTCCCCTGAAGAGGGAGGAGTGGAGAGGGAGGAGTGGCGGAAATAGCATGTGATGAACTAACTTCCTCATTCCCCATTCCTCTCAGCTGCTGTGAGGAAAAGAGGGAGAGAATTCAGGAGAGAAGTTGAACCTAGGAAAAAAGAAGAGTTGGGAGAATGTGGTTTTAGTATCTGGTTTTATTTTTCATCATCCTACTCTGATTTATTGACAATAAATTAGCTAATTTCTCTAAGTCAAGTCTGTTTTGTCCATGATGGTGATTTGTGAGTGATCTCATAAGCTCTTCATTATATTTCTGTCCCCTATCCACCTGAGTAGGGGAGTCTTAGAGTAGCTTTGGTGGGCATCTGGTGTACAGCCAGGGTCAACCCACCACTGCTCTCTCTCTCCCATTGCTGAGAGAACTTGTTGCTGTGGAGTTGAACCAGCAGTCTTTAGATGAGCTGATGGTCTACATGGTGCAGAGCATTTGGCTGTCACAGTAAGAAAGTTAAATCCCATTTCTGAGGAAAAACAGCAATAAAAGTACAATTTATTTGGGGACAAAATTACTCCTTGGGACAGTCTGTTCCTAAGCAGAGAAGTCTTCCGGCTCAATACTTTTGACTGCTGTTTTTTACCAAAGGAATTTATTGAATCAGATTCACCGTGTCTTGAAACCTTTCAGACCAATGCTTTCCCATTTGGAACATCAAATACATCAGGTGCATGCAACAATCTGCTTTATAGCAGCAACAACAAAAGCCCTTTTGGGTTTTCTGATTCCAGACTGACGTGGCAATTTGGAAACACGTAAAAGAAAAAAAAAATGTAGTTTTTTTTTCCCAACAAACTGAATTAATATCTTTAAAAAATAAGGGAAACAAAAAATCAAAGCCCTCCTAAACAATGAATATTGGCTGTATATCAGAAGCTTCATTAAGAACCAAAAACTGAAGTGGCTGGTCAATTGCTATTAGCAATATACTGATGGGATCGATAGTGAATTAATATAATAATTAATATGGAATTCGAATTAGCAGATGGAGACATATATAGATGAGTGCTGAAGATCAGTAAACTGATGAATTGATTTTAATAGAGATCCAGGAGTTTCACAAAATTTCAGGAAGCTGGTAGAGTGTTGCACTATCTGCTTGACTATGGCATGTTAATAAACAAACATAGGATCTTTCTGTTTCAAATCTGAAGAAAAGAAATTCACATGAATGCTGGCAGTGGCTCCTGCTGATTCTTTTAATACTACAGCATTTAGAGTTAAGCCAACCTCCCTGCTGCTTTGCAATGCAAGCTGAATGGGAAAATTAAGGGTAAATTACCACCAGCATGCATGATATTGTAGGCAGTCTCAAAATCTGCTCTTGGATGCAAGATCAAAGCATTTTACTTTCAGCAGATGTAATAGGAGGCTATTATGAACACTTGTCTAATGAACCATGTCCAGGTCCATGAACCATGTCAAATTGTGCAGGTTTTGAAAATACTGTGCAGAAGAGTGCCACAGAGATATGTTCAAGATGGGATTTTCCTCCCAGTAATATTCCTCTTTATTTCTGGAATTCTCAGCATCTCTAGCCTTGCTGAATTACTTCAACAAACTGTGTAAATATTGCCAGCTCTGAGTGTGGGGGTACACTATGACACACACACTGCTACTCTTGTGGAGATCTTTATCTGAAACGCTGCGTTTCTGCTTCTCAGTCCTCCCCAGGGAATGGCATCTCCAATTTATCAAAACCAGAGTGGGAATGTGGCAGCCACTGATTAGTCCCTGGATCACCTTTTGCTGTAAAGATATGGAACTACCGCTTTGCAGTACGCTGTTTCTACCATAGGAACATGTTAAAACTTCCCTCTCTACAAAGCAGATAAAATAGTTTTGAAACATGCAGGGGCTCTTTTACAGAAAGCCTTTGCACAGGTAACACATGAAAGAAGAAAGGGTTGATTGTGCTACTCTCTGAAGCTGTATCGTATATTTTGGGTTTTTTTTACCCCAGCAGGGGGGACTGTTAATCAGTTTTTCTTCTTAAGAAATATGATCAAAGTTCAGAGTTAATTTCTCCAAAATGTTGAGTGGGAGAGGCTACTTATTCTGAAAGGGGCCCACATTTGCTCTCCTTGTACCAATTTCAGGTTCACTGCACATTGACAGGCCTGAATCTGCATAAGAATGTGGCCTTGGCAGTTTGTCTCAGCCCATCAGGTCTACATTGCCCTGGCATCATCACAACTCTGTAACCAGGACATTGTTATGGCCTGGAAAATCCCTCCCTCCCGCTGAGGAGTGGCTCCACGGCAGCCCATGAATATTGTTCCACCAACCATGCTCCCTCTGTAAGTGACATCCTGTGCCACCATACTCTCTGAAGGTTCACGGTCACAAACATGCACATTTGCCTATCCATAGCAACAGCTTGAGACTGAGTGCCACTCTTGGCAAGACCAGTCAGCTCCATGTGGCCCCATACTTGACTTATCTATTGTCAAATGCCAGTTTGCTTGGAGTCAAATTGCAAATGGGACTCTGTTAAAGTTTCACATTTCTCCATTGCTGTGCCTTAGATTAGAGAGGTGTTTAGAGAACACTTACAGCTGTGCAACATGCCATCTTCACCTCTAAGATAATAGAACCTCAGGTTTACTCAAGTATGTGTTCATTTCTCACAATGAAATCTAAGTCCCTACAATTGCAGCCTGTTGAACTCCTAGCAAATTTTGAGTATAAAGACAATCAGAGACCAGTAAAGAGTGGTGTCCCTCAGGGATCGGTGCTGGGACCAGTCTTGTTCAACATCTTTGTCAGTGATATGGACAGTGGAACTGAGGGAGCCCTCAGCAAGTTTGCTGATGACACCGAGCTGCATGGTTCAGTTCATATGCTGGAGGAAAGGAATGCTATCCAGATTGACCTTGACACACTTGTGAAGTGAGCTAATGCCAGCTTGATTAAGTTTAACCATGCCAAGTGCAAGGTCCTACAGCTGGATCCTAGCAACCCCAGGCACAGCTACAGGTTAGGCAGAGAAGAGATGCAGAGCAGCCCTGCGAAGAAGGACTTGGGGGTGTTGGTCGATGAAAAAATGAACATGAGCCAACAGTGTGTGCTTGCAGCCCAGAAAGCCAATCTTATCCTGAGTTGCATCAAATGGAGCATGACCAGCAGGTCAAAGAAGGTGATCCTGCCCCTCTACTCTGCTCTCCTGAGACCTCACTTGGAGTATTGTATCAGTTCTGGTGTCCTCAACATAAAAATGACATGGAACTATTGGAACGAGTCCAGAGGAGGGCCACAAGGATGATCAGGGGACTGGAGCACCTCCCTTATGAAGATAGGATGAGAGAGTTGGGGCTGTTCAGCCTGGAGAAGAGAAGGCTGTTTGGAGACCTCATAGCAGCCTTCCAATACCTGAAGGGAGCCTATAGGGATGCTGGGGAGGGTCTCTTCATGAGACACTGTAGTGATAGGACAAGGGGTAATGAGTTAAAACTTAAGCAGGGGGAGTTTAGATTGATTATAAGGAGGAAGTTCTTTACTGTAAGGGTGGTGGGGCACTGGAATGTGTTGCCCAGGGAAGCTGTGAAAGATCCATCCCTGGTGGTGTTCAAGGCCGGGTTGGAAAAAGCCTTGGGTGACATTGTTTGGTGTGAGGATTTCCTGCTCATGGCGGGGGGGGGGTGG
>JASSUY010022773.1:11298-22623 GCA_032466535.1 Forpus xanthops
CTGTTTTCTGATTCTATGAGTCTATGAATTTCATCACATGTTGACAAATTTCAAGATAGCACTGTCATGTTTTATAGATTTGCCATATGGCAGCTGTCATATGAATAAAATTGAAAGCATTATTTCGCTATTTTATTGCAGTGCAGTTAGTTTCACTCTAAGCTTCTGATCTGCATTTCAGATATAGACCTTTATTTGTTTAGTCCTGTGAACAAGTTCATTGTTTCTGCAGAGGGACCCTGTTTCTTCAGGAGGAAAATATATGAGCTGAATTCTTCCTGCAGGAATTGCAATAAAACCTTTATAAATTTTGAAGTCAAATGTTTCTGGTGGGTTTTGTTTTTTGTTTTTTGTTTTTTTGTTTTTTTTTTTGTATGCTTGCAAGGATTTTTAGCAGCTGCCTAAGATTTGGGAAGTTCTGGTAAATTATCCAAAATAAATGGAGTTTTTAAATACTCTGGTGTGGTGTCAAACATTAGAAAAACAACAACAAGCAATGCCTCAGCCATCATCAGGTGGTGAAAATAAAAAGAAGCAAGGGAGAAACTGAAGATTTTTTTTGCGTTGTTTGAGAATGACTTTTAGGGACATAGACAAATCTGTAGTACAAGAATATATTATTCATATGCATATATATATTTGCACATGTGTACATATATGTATGTATATGTGCATCTGTGTCAGTGTAAAATATTTAGTTATTTTTTTCTTTTATAGTCCAAATATGGATACATTATATGATTTTATAATGCATCCTATTATAATCCATATTCATAAGCATAAAAAGTGTGGGGTTTTGCCTGGTGATTTTCCTAATAAATGGAACTTTTTCTTTTTTTTTTTAGAAAAAAGAGTTGAATAAAACATTTAATTTTCTTTCAAATTTCATTTATTTCAGTTTTAAATTGATAACAAATGCCCAGATATAAATTTTTTTCCATAAGAAGGACGGATTTTAAGGAACACTAGACTGGTGCCCATGTATAAGGAATTTCAAATAGCCAACCTTCAAAACAGTGAATTTGATATCATGACCTCTAGCTTTTACAGAAAGTAACGAACTGTGTTACCACATATGAAAAGTTTTTGGTACTGCTTATAAGTTTTTAAAAATAAACTAATATTACAAAATCTATCAATACATACTTTGCTTCATGGATGTTATCAGAAGCTGGTATAGCTTATCATAGAATTGTAGAATCATAGAATAGTTAGGGTTGGGAAGGACCTTAAGATCATCTAGTTCCAAGTCCCCTGCCATGGGCAGGGACACTTCCCACTAAACCGTGTCACCCAAGGCTATGTCCAACTCAGCTTTGATGAGTTAGTATAGAATAAAATACATAGAAATTCAGACTTATCTTTATAGGTTTAAAGGCCTAAGCAGTCCATTAGAGAAATTAGTCCCATTTTTAGTACAATATCAGGTGGAGAACTTTATTGAAAAAATTGTGAACCATGTCTACAAATTGAAAGCAGAATATTTTTATTCAGTCCTGATTAAAATGATAGGGACTCCATAACATCTTTTGAGAGGTTGTGCCAGAACTTAATTATCTTTCAGGTAGAAAAAATCTCGTTCCACTCAGTCTGATTGTGTGCAGGTATGAAAATCTAATCTCATTGTATCTTTCAATTTTTCATAAAAATCTCTTATCATAAAACATCTTTTGAGGGAAACCTTTTATTTGGGGGCAAACAAAATTAATTTGTTAAATTTTTACCCCTGAAGTAATGTTTTAAGTTCTTTTTTTTTGCTAGGTTCTGCTGAGTTTCATGTAACATTGTTCTAAATTTATTAATAACTTTATGCTTTTTGTTCAAATTTGTCTATTTTGAAGTAAATCTGTTCAAACCTAGAGCAGCTGCCTAAATGTTCCTAATAGTAGTCTCACTAATTTCACTTACAAAGGTAAATGAAAGAAGTAAGTATACTACCTACCTATAGAAGCCCACTTTTGCTTTGTAGCAAAAGCTTTGGTTTGGAAGTTCCTTGTCTAAAGGCAATGGATACTCTTTAAAACAAGATTTCACTTTCTGCTTTCAAATATTTGTCACTGGCTACACAAGAGCCTGTTATTCACAAAACATAAGAAATTCAGTTTGGTCAATCAGAATGATCCAAATTCACCATTACTTATCACTCCCTGCTCCTGTCGTACATTCTGAACAACAATATAAACTATTATTCATCACTAGAGAGCAATGTGCAATTTGACAAGAAAAGGATAGCAGAAAAGTCACTTCGGAAAGCAATCTTTCCAAAACCTCCCTACTAATCTTGTAGAATGTAAATATTTTTGGTAGATGATAGGATGATCAGGTTATCGGAAAGTGTGGATTAAGTAGGGAAAAATGGATTGCATTTCATTTTTAATAAGTATGATGCAAGAAGTTATACAAGATTGTTCTCTTTGCTCCTGGAGGAATAGAGGCATCATGTAGGAAACAAAGAGAGTGAGCTGGGCTCCATTGCATTATGTATTAATGAATGTCTTTAGGAAAAACAGAATATTCTACAGTGAACAAAGGCCACTCAGCTCTGTATGACCGAGTTGCTCCAGGAAATGTTTCTCTGTCTCAGTCTGTCTCAGACAGCCCTAGCTGGTACAGTGTAACCCTGCTAATTATTATAAACTTTTGTTTTCAGAATTGACTAAACTGTAAAATATAGCAAACCAGTCTAATCTCAGTTGAGGCATTCTGCTCTTTTATATTGACGAAATAAGGTGTAAAAAAAAAAAAAACAGAAGAGTATCCTGTTCAAAAAAAAATACAAACGAGGAAGAAAGAAGATGACAAATAATTTTTAAAAATTAGGAATCGAAAGTTTAGTCTGCAAAGATGGTCAAGTTATTCTGTCCTATGATCTCAGAGTCCTCAGCCTGGAAGTCCTTTCCGAATCTGTTTCTCTTAAAAGGCCTGCAAAATGTACGTGAAAGAGCAGTGCCCATGGAAAACAAGGGCCAAGTAAGTGGTTTTCCGCAAAGAAAATAGTTTTAAAATATTCTTTTTTTTTCTGTGCCTTTTAAAGATAAATGAGATCTCTTTGGCAATGTAAAGTCCAAATGAGTGTGCTAATTCATCTTGTTGATGATTGTATTGTGAGGTGGCTGCCTGTGGAAACAGAGGTCACTAGAAAGAGGCAAATTTAGGTGACTGGATGGTAGCAAAGCCACATCTAAACCCCAAATTGCTGCCGAGGGTTTCAGCTTTGTATATCTGCTGTATTAATACCATCAATGTTGTCTCAATGGCTCATTCAACATCAGCGCACGAGTTGGAAACAAGAAGGACGCTGCTCATTGTTGCCCCATGGGATTTTTAATGCTTTGTTTCTCAACAGTTCTTCAGCTGTGACAGACTACTAACTGAATTTTGCACAGGTCCGGAGTATGCTTGCAATACCTTTTATTCCTGTTTTCAAAAAAAGCTAATAAAATTCTCCATGAATACAGAGCTCCACAACTGCATCATATTCTGAGCTACATTTTGCTTACAGAAGATGCCTTTGCTTTTTAAGTCCTGCTGAATTTGGACTAAACATTTCTTACATCTTCAGCAGCACCCTGTGCTTTCATTGCTCTCTTTATTTACCTTACTGTTATATTTTCTTGTTTTGCTGAAGAACTGCTCTTCATTGCTGTAGTACACTGTAACTCTTCCTTGCATTATTGCTAACCCCAGCATTATACAAAAAGGAGTACCGCGTAATGAATAATTAATCTGTCAAATTTAGCCTCTTCAAATAGATTTCCGTTAATGCCTTTGTTTCACAAAAGTATTTGTGGAATGTAACTGAATTTACTCTGTATTAATCATGCACCTATGTGACTATTTGCTATTTGTAGTCAGAAAGCGTTGGTTAGTTGCGAAAGCCTGGCTAAGTTACGTGTTATTGTTTCTGTTTTGCATTTGGCTATATGTACAAAAACTGGCAGCCAAATGCTTGTGTGTGCATGTGTACAGCCAAATTTCTGGGCTGGCAAAATTCCATAAGTGCACCACCAGAGAATTAGGCTTTTTGTTTTCAGTTTCTGCAACTCTTTGTACAGAGTTTAATATTTACCCTCCATAAATGCTTATTCCAGATCAGCAGGAGTGGAAAGAGACACAAGTGGAGCCAAATACTTTTTTGAAAATTTGGTTAAATAGTCATGAACAATTGTTTGAAATAATAAGCCTGCATACCATTTTTCACCAGCAATCGTTAGTAATATTAATAATGGAATTGTTACTCTTCCTTGCTTCTAGGATTTATTATGTAATGAGGCCTCTTAACTCTTATTGAAAAATGAATGTGTAAAGTGGTGTTTAAAATCTGTACTTTTCCCTTTAAAGTTGACATTCTCCCAAAGAATGACTGACTGTGGATATGTACTTGAGTTCAACAATAACTATTAAGCCTTCAATGAGCTCTAGAGTTGTAACTGATTTTCTTTTAATAATGACACATACCGTTTTACACTGTTGTTTTTTTTTTTTCATATTCAGCAGTCCTTTCAAACACTAATTACTCCATGACAAACAACTTTGCCAGGTGGATCAATCATTGTCCTTACCTTTGAGATACGAATAGAAAGAAATCTTCAGGTTAAGCTTTTAATGTTGGCTGCCGCAGTTTGGAACTTTTTTCATAAAAACTGGGTGTCTTTATGGAGCACCAGATGATTTATTCCTCCCCAGATGGAAGATCTTCTGTATTCTGTGACTCAGAATTAATGGGTGAGACTCAGTTGGAAAAGCTGAATTGGGGCACCTTCCCTTAGGCTCAGCAAAAGAAGACAAAACTTAGATGTTCATAATTCCCATTTCTGAGATCAGCTCTAACCTTAATGTATCTGTCCCACAGTATGATCTATTCAGTTTTTGTGCAATGATTACTTTGTTAAGTGTACAACAAAATTATATAATGCATGTATATATCAAAGATATTTCAAGCACTGGCTTGTGTTTCAAAATTTACATATGACATGGCAAGTGGTTACTCTGTCCATTACATTGTTCTGTTCAAAAGATGTCTTACAAATTCAGTGACTATTTATGCTCAAATATCTCATTAATGACAACTAACATATGTGTTAACGTGTAGAAAGGAAAAGATCGACTAAGATTTTGAGAAGCAACTAGTAGTTTCAGAATGTAGATGCAGGAACCTGATTCTCACTGGACTAAAGCTTAGCATCTCCTAAAGATCTTTGGAAGTTGCTTTAACTGAATCCTCAGAAGACAACCATCCCTCTTCACCAAAACTGCATTTTAGAAACCTATGGTACTGAGCTACACTATTTATCTATTTTCCCTATATACCTATCTGGGATCTACAGGCAGACTCCCAGTTGCCTTAGTCTGACTGATTGCTCTGACGTAGCCACAGAAAGATGATCTTTTTGACCTACCGATATGAGGACAGCAAATGCATATTTAATAAATTGTAATTGTGTCAGGTTCTATATTGTTTGCATTACTTGGTAAGGAATGCTGTTCTTCAGGCAAGACACACACATTTGCTGAGGTCTTCTCTTACCTCTGTAGGCAACAAGTCTAATCTGGACCTCAGGGTAAGGCATCAAGGGTCTGGCACTTGTTGGATATCTCTGATGTAAATTCAGTGCTGGAAGCTGCATTCAAGGAAGCAGATTTTCCATCTGCAATACTTTCAGAGCAGATATTAGAGTGATTTCCAGGATTTTTCTTAATAGAGATATACAGATGATCCAGTTGTAAGAAGGGAATGTATATTGCAAATGTAGAGTGTCTATAAATATTTTTTCATACAAGATATGTTGGTTTCAGTTGTTATTAACCAAACTGTTAGCTCAAACAGTATTCCTTGTTTACTGCTTAATATCAGTGAAAAATGTTTTTTTTTCACTGTGTTAGCATCTCAGAATCTATATACACCTCAGGGAGCGTACATATTTTCTTGCAGAATACAAAGTTGCATTAGCCTAGAAATATGTGAATAAGGAACTGGCTAGCATCATATATGCCCACTTCAAGAAAACTGCAGAAACAGGTGACCTTCACTAGCTTTGAACCTGGAAGCAGTAGAAGCATTTTAATTTGGCAATAAATATGACCATTAGTCTCAGTCCTAAAACAGCAGGACTATCTTGCCTTGTGGACCAAGTAAGTATCTTGTCTTGGCTGTTTCTAATCCTGTGTGCACTCTACCTGAATCCCAGGCACAATTAGTAGAAGAGAACAACCCTTGCAATACAGTTTTAGCATAAAGATCTGTTTTCTGGTGCTGGCATGCCCTGAAACAGTTTTGTCTCCATCAGTTTGCGGTGGTATTCCTTCCTTGCTTCCTACCACAAGCTTCTAGAGGAATTCTGCCTGCATTTCTCCCAAGTTACATGATGATAAGAACAACTATAAACAAGACAGCCAATAGCCAAGCACAAACTATAAAGACTACAGGAAAACCACCCTCATTAACACTGAAAGGGAAAGGCTGCATCTTGGAAAGCAAAGGAATCAGCTCTCTTGCCACCCCACGTAAGGGTTATCACACCTTTAAGACAATCAGGGCACTTGCTTCTTTGATGGCTTTGAATCCAGAAATCAGCAGAAAAATCCTGACTTTGACTCTGCTGATACTAGTGTATGAGTATTTTATATGGGGCTTTGAGAAATTGGTCTAGTGGAAGCTATCCCTATGGCAGAAGGGCTAAAACTAGATGATCTCTAAGGCTCCTTCTAACCCTAAACATTCTATGATTCTATGATATCTAGCTTTCCTTCATTTTCACATCCTCTTTGTGCTTAAATCTGAATTGAACCATGCCTGAAGATATGCAACAGAAAAAAAAAAAACAAACAAAAAAAAAAACAACAAAACAGAACAAAATCATTTTTGGCTGTAACCACTTATTCACATGTGAAATCTGAAAATCTTGTCCTAACACTCCCATATAGAATCATCATAGAATCATAGAATAGTTAGGGTTGGAAAGGACTTTAAGATCATCTAGTTCCAACCCCCCTGCCATAGGCAGGGGCACCTCCCACTATATGACCTAATTATCTCCCCAGCTCAGCTTGTAGGCATTCTCAAAAATTCATAGGCCTTTCTGTCTTTAAAACAAAATCTCTCTCCTAAAATCATTGCACACTTTAAACACTTTTCATGGTATTTACCCTGTTTTATGGAAAAACTTGCATTAAAAAAAAAAAAAAAAATCCCAAAATGAATAGTCTTTCACATAAAGTTTTGGTTGGTTGGTTGGATTTTGTTTCTTTGTTTTTTGATTTGAAACTTATGTTAGACAATGTCTCCATTTCAGAATGATATCTTGTAACATATATTTATGTATTTATGTTCAGCCATGTCTTGTCCCTTTGGTCAGCCTTTTCTTTCAAGCTCAGAGTTCAGTTTCTGTAGCAAAAATACCACCTAATTCCTGTAAACAGTGTGCTAGAACTGGTCAGCAACCTCTTTTAGGATCCCTCATCACAATAGTATTTGTCAACTTCCAGCCAACAGGTTCTGTCAGTGGGACCGCAATATCTAAAACAAATTCTGACCCAGATTGCCCTCAAGGCACTCACTAATCTCGTCTGAACATGTGAAGCATGAACACTATAACAAAAAAAGGAAGGTGCACTTACAGCTTGTAATTGCATCCTGTTGAATCTGAGGTACAATCTCCATCTGAAGCTCCTGTGCAGTTTTTTTTTCATAGCATTTCTTACCTTTGTGGAATCTCTGAGAGGCTGTGGTTATAATTATTGCTTCCCTCTCTCTGCTGGTTTAATCATGTGTTTATTTTCCTTGGTATCTTAGGAACAGAATAGCTTTGAGACCCTTACATTGCTGGGGGTTTTTATGCTTTTGATTTTTAGTCAGATGGTTGGAAAGTTTCACATTCATAAACACATCTATATTGTGTGGATGCAAGCCTTATACCCTTAGGACACTACAAAGCAACTGTCCTTAGAAGCTTAACACAGACAAGCTCTTTACTTGTTTGGTCAGTTAGGGACATTAAGAAACCATCTACTGAAATATGTCTTAAAATCATGATCGTAAGGAGAAATTATCAGTGTTTTTTCCTACTCTACACAAGAAATAATACTTTCTGAGGCTTTTCCTGTCAGGTCAGATGAACTACAGAAAAATTTTATGTGCATTTCTGTTTTATTAAGCTTCCTTTATGTTGACTGAAGATGCAGGTACCAAGTCAAATAATACTAATAATCACAGGTCAGCAATCAAACCAGTCTGTGTTAGCAGCTTGAGATGCTGCTAAGGTTTTACAGCATGGCATTAGTTCCATGAAACTGTTTAAACAGTACTGCTTTGTATTTACAGATAAATATGAATTCTTTAAGGAGGATAATGCTGAATTGGGGCTCCATAGGAGTAACAAAGAGCATTGGATATTTTTTCCTAACTTCTGATCTGTATGCTGTGAAGGTCCAAAATATTTGGAAATACATATTTAGTTGTCCTATTAAAATTCTGTATTTATAAGTATAAAACATCGAAATTCTAACAGTACCAATTTAAAGACACATAAACAAAAGCATATGGCTTCTTACCAAAGAGGTCTTCCATTACAGGAAACTGCAATGTTCCATACATTACTATAAACTCTTAGAAAACTCTGGAAATTCAGAAATGACAACTGTAGACTGGCAATGGTTTTACTATCCTAAATAACAGAAGATAGTTAGAACGATGGCTTTTTCAAAGAGAAACAGAATGAAATGGTTAGTTAGTTTTTTACTTTAGTTTTTTCACAGTCATAAAAAAAATGTTCTTTCTGCAAATTAACGTACCTGTTTCATTTTTTTGGAGTTGCTATGTGGTCCATGAATTCTGTGAAATTACAGATGTTACTTTATTTAATCTATTTAATTTATTTAATGCTGACTTAAAAAAAAAAAATCAACTTCTTAAAAAAATAATAGATTAGCAAGAAAAAAGTTTTGCCCAATGAAAAAGATGCACTGGTACTAAAAGTGGTTATTTGTTTTTAATTTCTGTTCCTCACATAACAATGTAATACTAATTTGAAACTAATAGTTTCAAGATTTCTTTGGAGTTTGATCATACAAATGTTACACCTCCAACAGCATTCAATGCTGACAATCAGCAAGCACGTTAAAAGATTTCAGGCTTCAGGAATGTTGCCAAGGATATGTCATATCAAATGTAGTGCAAACTGCAACAGGCACTGCAAGGAAGCCTTCTCAGTAGGTTATCAGTAAAGGTATTTATTTATTTATTTTAATTGCTTTTTTGATGATTGCTAGCATACTGCAAATCCATATATATAGGAAGTATATGACAAAGCATGACACTATCAGATTTTATTTTCTCTTTGCATGAGTTGCTTTTACAACTGCCATTCATGCACTCTATGTCACTTCACAGAAATGGGAAGAAGGAATAAACTGTTTTAGTCATCCTGAATGTCTACTTACTATTTATTTTTTTCTTTTCTTTTTCTGCTCATAAGAAGGGGCAGAATTATGTTGCAGCCAACTTTTCACCCTTATTTTAAATTCTTTGGTTTCTATTGAAGCAATGCGTTCTATTGTTGTAGCTGTAAATTGGGGGACAGTAATGTTCCAACATTTTATAAAAAGCAGCAGCATAAGTTCTCTGTGACTATGTGGAAAACTTGGTTTGCTCCATGAGGCTTCTATGTAAGAGTGCATTCTGAACAATAATCGAAGTCATCTAATGATCTGGATACTCAAAACCAGGCTAGATTTTATTAAAACATCTATCATCTCAAGATTACCTAACACATGAACTCTTCAAATATGTATGTGCTGTATTTACACCTGCCAGCAGTTAATGACCCCAAAATTCATGTCCATGATTCATCAAACCCACTGATGTGCATTTTTTCAGTTGCATTGTTTGCGTAGTATATAGTTGCTCTGCAGAAGTGGAATTGACATCTTTGCTTTCAAGGAGTTTTGGATTTCTAGTCTGTACTTTTAGACCTTTATAAGATCTGGAGGCTAATATTTAAAGTATTAGGATGATAAAACAGTGCTAAACTGATAGCTACGATTGAATGAAACCAAAAATGACATAATGATTACTCATAATGCTGTAACTGAGGACAATTTAAACAAAGAAGAATTTCTTAATATTTCTTCTCTCTTAATAAAAAAAAAAAAAAAAAAGAAGAAGAAGGATTCCTAATGGGAAATTACACCCTTTTCCAATTCTCAATGTTTTTCTAGAAGTCATTTTTGAGCAATTTTAAAAATCTTTCAGAGTTCTTTAAAAAAGTAAAAAAAAAAAAAAAAAAGTCATAAAGCTTAAAACTGCAAATCATATTTTATTTCCATTTTTGCATCAACTTTGCATTCTTCATTTAAAACCAAAAATATGCAACTCATTTCTATTCACTGAACAAATACTGCAAAGATGCCATCATTGTCCAACTAAAAGTTGGCCTTGGTACTCTTCCCTCTTCCTGCCATGTACACATAATGTGTTGGGTATGAAAATTAGAAGACACTTTAAAAAAAGAACACATCCTAATTACTTTCTAGGTACTTTTTGGTTTTATCTTTTTTATGCTTTATTTTTTTTTAATACAGCATGAACATTTATTAAAAATTAGATTTTAGAAAATAAAATTAGGAATTTCAGTGAAGAAATTGATTAAAAATTACCTCCTTTTAAAGTATAATTATAAATAGAGAGCCATAATCAAATGATTGCATTTCAATAGGTCCCAAAGGGAATAATTCATGAAATTGTGCTCTCACTTTTATACGGATAAAGTAGGAAACTGGCACTGAATTGCTGCCAATGCAGGTGCAACCAATACAAGCATGAGAGAAGCTGTCAGTAGTTGTGATCTAGATCAGTTTGTTACCCTTGTAAAAACTATATATATGATTAATTTATAAGGTCCTATATGTAGCAACAAAAGATGAAGTCCTCAATTCTTTAAGAACTTTATTCAATAAAAATTTAACAGAAAAAGTAATGATACCAAAATGGCATCAAAAGGAATAATATAATCCTGATACATATTGTCATGGGTTCAGCAGCAGCAGTCATTTTTTCCGTTGTAGCTGGTGCAGCACTGTGTTTTGGATTTTCGGCTTGGTAACAGCGCTGATAACACCAGTGTTTACAGTTATGGCTTAGAATGTTTAGGCTGGCAAAGGACTTTCTGAGTTTCATGCTCTGCCAGGGAGGAGGGGAAGCCATAAGGAAGCCGGGAGGAAGGAGAGACAGGGCACCCGACCCAAACTGACCAAAGAGGTATTCCATATCATGGCACGTCATGCCCAGGATATGTAAACGGAGAGCAGAGATGCGGAAGGGTGGGGGGG
>JASSUY010022773.1:22723-40752 GCA_032466535.1 Forpus xanthops
ATCTCAACCTGTGGGAGTTGCATTCTTTTGATTCTCCTCCCCATCCCCTCGGACTGAGGAAGAAAGAGGGAGGAGTGAGTGAGAGAGCAACTGCGTGAGTTTGAGGGCCTTAAACCACGACACATATGAAGATGAGGCTAGGAAAAGACTATATTTCCTGTGATCTTGATAATGGCCTAAATACTTCTGGAATTCTTTGTTCCTCTCTTATATTGCTGTGGGGAATGCATTGAAATGTTGAATAAAACTTAGAAAAGCACCATGAAATATATTTAAGAAAAACGAAAGACCTACTTTTAAAGAAATTTTTAATAGCCAAAGGATAATTTCATTAAAATAGCTAAGAATAATGCTAATTTATATTTACCTTTACAGAAAAAAAACAAACAACATAACAAGAATCAGTGAGTTGGACACAGACACTACATGTGCCCAGTAACAATGAGGCAAAGTTTTCTGCAGCAGAAATAATTAACCACTAGAACTATTTGTTGTGGCCTGAGACAGATTATCCCCATCACTGAAAATGTTCTTTTTATTGGAACAGGCTTCCCAGGGAAGTGGTGGAGTCGCTGTCCCTGGAAGTGTTCAAAAACTGTATAGATGAGGCTTTTAGTGACATGGTTTAGTGATGGACTTGGCAGGCCTGGAGTAAAGAATTTGATTATTTTAAAAGTCTTGTCTATGATTCTGTAATTCTATGATTCATTCCATACTGTTATACATAACAATCACGTCAAGTCTTATGGTTATACAGTAGGCCTGCATGCAAGTGTTTTGTCTATTTGGGAAAATCAGCCTCTTCCTTACAGTAGCTAGTTAATCTTTAGGAAGTCATAAATAAATGCAAATGTTTGTGGTTTAGTGATCTAGATATTTCCTTCTTTTTCCTGTTAATAAGTTGACAAATTTTATTCAGAATTCCTGAAATATTTATAAATATATTAAATGCTTCCCTGCTCTATATTCTGCCCTCAAATATTTTGTTGAGGTTGCCCACCTGGTTCATAATTTCATGGAACATACGCAAGTAATCTATGGGGTTACTCTTACTGTCATTTTTCGGTATTATCTCAAAAGATAAATTTGCTGTATCAATCCTAACCTTTCTTTTTTTTTGCTGTTCTTTTCATCTAAAGGATTTTAAATAGCAAAATCAAAACTTCATGGTGTGTAACTACTCAGAAATAGGCTCCATTAAGTGAAATTTAAAGTTCTCATTTTCCAAGTAAGTGCTTCTATCTCTTCAGTAGCTGTCGTTTACTAACAGTCTAAAACGGGTTTTTCAAAACCATTCCTGTGACACTGTGGCCAGAATTTATCTTTAAGCTTTTGACAAATGAGTTGAATTTAAGATATACTCTTCTGATTTCCTTCTGCAGGCAATTGATATGTCACAGTTATCAGAAAACTTGTGTGTTACAGGCACCATTTTTATTGGATATGATGGAATGCAAACTTGACATTTTAGCAGAGTCATTAAGGGTGGCATTCTTGGAGTTGATTTATATTATAAGATTTTTTTAAAAGAGGGCAGCTAAAAAAATACTGATTCTTGGACAGTAGTCTGAAAAGTTTAAACACCATGACCATCATGAGTTCCTTTCCAAGGATTTCACAATTTTTAGACTATAAGAGTTCTCTTAGGCATCTAACTGTATGAGTTACCAACTACCCATTTGTGAGAAATATTATCAAAATCAATAATACTTTACATGGCTATTCCTTCATGCAAGAATTTTTAATAATTTTATAAGCATAATGATATTCTGAGGGCAAAAGCTTTATTTTTTAATATATCCCATGTCTAAGTCCAGTGTGAACAATAAGAACTGAGGAAGGAAAATGAAGTCAAAACAGACCACTCTGGAATATTTTGTTGTATCTTAAACCTGTAGGTACCAAGAACAGGTATCAGATGTTAAGTATCTAATTTTACGTATCTAGCAATTAACTTAATCTGAGTGCAACACATTCAGCTTGACTTCTCAGTTGTTATGAAAAACACTTTTCAGTTGAGCCTGAATATTCTATGTCATGAAAAACAAGAATAAGTTTTTTAATAAACACTTAAGTGCAGCTACATTATTTCTCTAATTTACTTTCCACATCTGTGGTCTTCTGGATTTCCTATTAGAATTTCACTTTATGCAGGCAAAAATGTGCTGAAACAAGCTGAAAATATGCATCAGCACTCAGAATCAGGTAATAAAAATGGCAGTTGCTCTTTTCCTTATAGTGCAGACAACTCAAAGCAAGAAAGGACCCTACAGAGAATCCTGCATTAAGAATTCTGTTCAGTAACTGAATCTTGCTGTGCTCGGTCCTTTCCTTGGGAAAAGCAAGGATGGAAGATACTTCTGAAATGGCCACTTGTTTATAGCATAAACCAGACATTCACCTCTCCTGTCTGGGCAGGGCTGCTCATAACAATATTCTTTCTCATAATTCTGTTGAGTCCAGCCATATAAAAGCACTTCCTTAGGAAACCAAAAACCACATGTAATTTTCTGCTTATTTAGCTTGCTTCTTTCAGCTCCCTGAGTACAGTTCAAGTACCCCACACTCCTCCTCTTGCTAATTTCAGATATTGATGTATAACTTCGCTTCCTCCATGTATATTTTCAGCCAAGTTAGAGCTGATATGTTTTGTAGCCCTACAGACTTTATCAGCCTCATGGAAGCTAAAACAGCAAAATTAAGGACAAGCATATGTGGGTTTAGTACTGCATGTTAATTAGTTACCTTAAATTCATCAATTCATTCTCCTGATGCTTTTCTTTAAATAAAATTCAAGTAGTACAAAATATTCACTTGTTTTATTTTTATATATATCAACCAAAGACCAAGAAAACCCACTAGTCATCAGCCTAATAACAGAACATTGAAAAAACCTTTGCTTTGTACTCATCTGATATAATTAACTTTGCTTTCTGCTATAATCCATATATGCTCTATTGTGTCAAGAATGAGAAAGATGACCTCTCATATAATATAGCAGCCTTTAGTCTGCTGGAAAAGCTCCTTTAATGGCATCTAGGGAAAAGGACTTGTGTAGGACAGTTACATGCAAAGAATAAGACTTGAAACACCCGCTAAAGGCAAATGAAACATATTAGTCTCAGTCTGGAATAGACAGGAACCAACTATGTGTCTTTCTGCTAAAATAGAATTCTGTGATGTTGCTACTCAGAGCAAAATGTAGCCTATAAATGACAAATTCACCACATTTTTCAAATCTTTATTGGTGACAAGATTTCAGTGGAAAAAGTAAAAAAGACTTTTTCAATCTTTAGCTACTTAAAATTAAAGGTCAGGCTAAGGTACCTACATCTCTGTTGATTTCTGAACTTAAGATACGTACAGTAACTTTTCAGGATCAACATTGCGTCTTGATTTGTCTATAGCCTGAGTTGGAAATAGCAGGCAATGAAGAACTATCCAACAAACTCTGCTTCGACTTACAGAAATTTTACTGTAAACCAGAATATTTATTTATGTGTAAATATTCATGCTTCAACCTGCAACAACTGAAAAAAAAAAAAAAAAAAAAGCTGAAGGTGTATTTTAATATGTTACAATCTTCTACAGCATTATTCACAAAAAAAAAAAAAAACCAAAAAAAAAAAAACAAACAAACCAGGATTGCTTTTTAGAGCAAAAATATATGAAATTTCACCTTTTGTTGAAACATAAAAAGAAAACTATCACTTTCACAGATTCTTTCTGCAGTAAAATATAATTAAAACTCAACTTCAAAAAAATTTAGAAAAATATTTGTAAGAATCACACATCTGTACTTGCCATGGTATAATGTTTTCCATTGTTGCTTTATAGCATACAGTCCTGGCCTATTTAATTCACAGAGTTTAGGGCTCTAGTTCTGCAAAGATTTATGGATGTGTATACTGTTTGTACACTCTGAGAAGTTTCATTGATGCCAATAGAGCTGATTGCAGCACATAAAGTTAAGATAGGAATTAGTCTTTTCAGAATCAGACTCTAAGCCTATTATATGAGAGCACAGAATTGGGTTAGACTGCACTTTTAGTCAGGTTAGTGAAGCCCTGTTGCCTAAACTGTTATAGCATGAGTAAAAAGAACAGCAGAATTCGACACAATGGATGGAACACTTTAGGGAAAGAGTGCGTTAAAAAGGCTTACAATGTTATTATATAGCATAATGCAAGTTAGCCAATTAAATCATCTCCTTTTTGGTAAAAGTCATTATTCTACTGGGCGACCATGTGCCAGAACCAAATTTTAATGGCTTATACTCTATCCTTAAAAATGGTCTGACTCATTTAGGCCAAGAACATTCTGTTTATTTTCTTAGTTCTAACATTATCTGATACAGAAAAAATGACCTTTAATTTGTTCCCAGTGCACTCGCACTCTTTGTTCTAAGAATACAAGGAATCTTGAGTATTGTCAGCAGAAACAGTATTTTTCATATACTTTATTTTTAGCAACAGCTAAAGTTCATCTTTCTCTGACTAAGAGTATCAAGATCATGGGAAGATCAGAAGCTGAGGCAGAGAAGACTTCAGGAGCAAATCAAAATTTGAAATCTAGCATTGTATATAAATGAAGCTGTCATTCAAGCTGCACTTACTTATGTTGCGGTTTGTAGAAGTAATTATTATGGAGAGAAAAATGCATTTAAATTTCTTGTAAAGTACTTCTGGTACATCTTACCTCTGTGAAGTCTGAATAATCAGAGAGGGGATCAGTTATTCTTTTAAAAAAAAAAGTAATGACAATCTCATATGGGGTTTAGAAGAGGAGTTTTCCCCAGAATGTGTTGTTCAAAGTAAAACTATGGGTACACTTGCCAGAAATATTTTCTCTGCAAGTTCTCATCTGGCATCTTCTCAGAAACTGTCAGTGTTAGCTGGTCACAAGGATAGTTCAAGGTGCTGAGCCTGGCCTGGGTCCCTGTCTTGGGTATGCATTTTCTCTAGTCCAAGTTCAGTTTTCCCGGAGAAAATAGAAAGTAAAAACACAGGATTTGTTTTTTAAGAGATTGAAATCAACTGATTAAATATTTTATACAGGAATTAGGTGACATTGTATATTTTATGTATTGCTTGATGTCTTCATAACACCCCTGAGAACTGTAATAGTTTAGTTCTTATTTCATAAAAAGGAGCTGGTTCAGCCAATTCATCCATTTCTTTTTAGAGATACAGCTTGGGTTCAGACAAACCTAGGAGACTTTTTATGGGACCATCTATTGGTAGACAATACCTATGCTGTTCTTCAAACTGGGACTAGGAAAGGAAGGAAGTGCACAAGTAGAGTACTTGTGAAAAAACAGTGACAGTAGTTTTCACCACAGGGGGGACCTAAAGGAGATGAATAATACAGCTTTTCAGGCCTTTTCTCACCATTAACAAAACCATCCTTCCTCTATTTTTAGCTCTCTTCCATTTGTTTACAAAATAAAATCTTGTGGCAGCATTGTCTTTTTCGGTTTTGTTTCATAAAGCTGTATTGCTTTACGTTTCTGCTTAAAGAAAGGTTTGTCCTCTCACATGGGAAATCCACAGAGAGATCAGACAGCACAGCTCTTGACCCATGCTATGTGCTTTCATTGTTATGATCAATATTTGGATTTACAGAGGAATTTGTGAAAAGATTTTAACTTCCACCAAGCAACTCTTCTGAAGCAGCTAATCACCACATAGAGGTCTCTTGAGGTGATAAACCACCTCCTAAAAGGTAGCTACCACTTAGTAAAGATCTGATTAAATCCCCTTTAATCCTAATAGGCTGCTTTAAATATAATAAATTTGGTTTATGTTAACTAAATGTCACCTTTCTGCTTAATAGTATGCAATACCAACTTTCTCCTTATGTGTTTCTTTTTTTTTTTTTAACAGTGGAGAAACTACTAAATAATAATTGCAGTGTCTTTACACTTACGAGTTGAAAAGACCGTATTTCTATGTTTATCTTTTATCTTATATTTTTGCCCAATTGTCTAAAGACTTCTGTAAACTAGATTTTTATGTTACGGATGGTAGAATAAGATGAAGAGCGACAGTTAATAACCAATTGTTCTTTAATTCTGTGCATAGCCATCTCTTTTAGCCAACTAAGTTTTCATGTAACTAAAATGTAAAACGTTATGGAAAATGTTGTAAAAATAGAAATACTGAATATTTTAATCTTGAATACCTTGCTGTTAGTAGAGATTTCACTGAACTTCTCTATTGAACTTTATTTTTCTGTTTGTTTGTGCATTTGTTGGTACACATTATCAGATACTTAAAGAAAAATTTATTATGCTCTGAAGAGCATTCACTCATTCCCTCCTTTTCAAAGGGTAGCCACACTAGGATAAGTTGACAGTGCAACAGCTAGCAATAATGGTGTCCGTCTAGAGCATTCACCAGATCTAAATGGACTGAAACCTAGATCCTACACCACAGGTGAGTATGTCAGTAGCTGAGACAGCATTTAAATGTTGGTGTAGCACTTAACATGGATCTATTTAACTTAAGATCACTTAGGCCTAGTTATTCAACCTCAGACTTGATTGTTTTTAGTTGATTTTTATATTTAATTGGCAAAACAACCGTCAAATGTGAATATATGCCAGACATACCTTCAATAGATCAAAGGTCTGGCCTACCAAGATTGATTTTTACCTGCAACGTGATAGTGATCCCAGATTTATACCCCAGCTTTTTCATAGTTATTCTTATTTGCTGTTTAATGAGCTGGTTGCATTCAGCACTATGGTAATAATGAAAAATAACTCTTTATAGGTGTCATGAGTTCAGCAGGAGCAGTCATTTTTCTCCTTCATAGCAGCTGGTGCAGCGCTGTGGTTTTGATTTTGGGCCTGGAAACTGCACTGATAACACCAGTGTTTTCAGTTAATGCTAGGTAATATTTTGTCTGACCAACGACTTTCTGAGCCTCATGCTCTGCCAGGGAGGAAGAGATGCCAGGAGGAAGCTGGAAGGAAGCAGAGACAGAGCACCTGACCCAAACTGACCAAAGAGGTATTCCATACCATAGCACGTCATGCCCATAATGGAAAAAAGGAGAGCAGAGACCCAGAAGGGTGGAGGTGGGGGTGCACTGCTTGTTAGGGCTGGGTGGTGAGCTGTTGTATTCTTTCCTTGTATTTGCCTTGTCATTATTATTACTGGCGATAGCAGCAGTGGTTTATGTTATACCTTAGTTACTGAACTGTAGTTAACTGTTCTTACCTCAATCTGTGGGAGTTGCATTCTTTCGATTCTCCTCCCCATCCCCCCGGGACTGAGAACTGTTTGGGGGCCTTAAATCACAACAATAGGTGAATATCTTATAAATTATTTCAATCTTTAAAATATTGTATACAAGAGAAAATGGATAAATATAGACATTTGATATTGAAACATACTGTGAGACAATTGTTTCCTAGTATTGCTGATTCTAAATCCCATAATACTGTAGAAGCATGTGAAAGCTTGTAATTGGCACACTATGGGAATTATGATAGAAAATTTAGCTTTTATTTGATTTCATATCTGTAAAGTAAGTTATTTTCTTATAGAAGAAATAAGCTTTTAAGCTTACTATGCTGCTTATTGCTTAAGAGTTTTTTTGAGAGATGCTGTTGGAGGTAATGGAATGCAAATTATTTTTAGACATATTTATAAACATGAATATAAAAACAATTTGTTAAAAAATTATTTGCCTTGACTCCACCAGTGGCCATGAAAAATCCCAAATTAATTTCCAAAGGTCACTATTTTATCTAGTATCTGCTGAGTACTTGTTGGACTTTGTATTTCAATTTCATAAAATTATATTAATTATTTGTGTTATGGTAATGCCTACTGTGTGAATTTTTCTAATTTTGTATACACGTACAGAAACACATAAAATGATCTGTTTTTTAATACATATCATACTGTTATTGTTTTATTAAGATTATATTAACTGCATCAGTGAAATGCATAATTAGTTTAAGAGTGATCCAATCTATTTTCTGTTTTATAAGTTGCATATACTTTTAAATTAAGAAATCTTACTCTGCGGCTAAGTAAAACTGTGTTTATGTATCCTCTATTCATAGCTGATGTATGTGAAAAGCACATTAAAATGTGAAAAGCAATGTGAAAGTACATTATTTAATGTAGTCAAAGTACAATAAAAGCACTGTAGTTTCAAAGCGGTTTCATGCTCACTAAGTTAAACAGAAAATCTGCTATATTCACTAAGTATGAAGCTTAGTTTCAGATGTGGCTGAAAATAATTGATCTATTGCACAGAGTGATCCTTGCTTTTATTTCTTCCCATGTTGTGTTTTTTGTTTGTTTGTTTGTTTGTTTGTTTTTTTTTTGTTTATTTGTTTGTTTGGTTTTGTATTTTTTCCTTTACCTAATGGCATTTCTAACACTGGCAGGAGATCATCTTTATTGATCATTATTGTAAGACAAATACTTTCCATTCATTGTTACAAATGTAGGTAGTTGTCTTTTATTTTTGCTTTTGCATGTGTATAGGCATAGATGGAACAATTACTATTCATCATTCTCAGGAAGGAGGGAAGAAGAAAATACACAGCTCATGTCCTTCAGTCCTTAAACCTCCACTTCAGGTTTTCAAGTCAATTTCCTGTACATAGGTTTTACCAAAACAGAAAACCTTGTAGCTAGCATTCGTTTCTTTCACTATTAATTCCCATTCATTTGTAATCCCGTAGATTAAAAGACTGTGAAAACTGATGTATGACTTTGAAATAGATTACACTTAATCCTGTTCTCATAATAATGACATGTCATTTCACTACCTGATGGCAAAAAGAACATCTCTTATAAATGATGACCCTATAGTTATGCTGCATCTCTTTTAAAAAACTCATATCTCCAATGTCACAGTCCTGTGTACTTAGAAATGTAGGGTATATGTTAACAAATGTTGAATAACTGGACTTAAAGGTATTTCACTGATTAAAAAAAAATAAAATAAATGTTCTAGGAACTATTTTTTTAGATTTTTCTATAGGATTTTCATTATATACCTTCTATCTTAAAGTCATGTCAACTTTTAGTGCAATTTCTAAATAAGTCCTTTAGCTTCTGTAACAGCTCTGTTCCTCTGTTTTGTCCTTATTAAGCTCTATAAGGTCTTCGAGAACATCATCTAACACGAAGTACAATATTGCAGAAGTAAACATGTACCAAGACAGATGTTTTGCATATGACTTTTAATTAAGAAAATATTTAAGCAATTTTATGATCTCCTCAATGTCAAAAGGGAAAATTTTGCCTGAGGGTTAATTTACATCCTAGTGCCTTTATGACATTACAGCTATTTATTTTACATTGTTGGATTCTTGCTAACAGTAAGAGGTATTTAGGTTTATAATTAATTTTTTATTAAAAAAAAATCTCATGCATTATCATTTACTCAGCTAATGCACATACTGTCATGGAAAGCACAAAAATGCACTAAAATTAGGTTGAGCATTTATATTCTCTTTCCTTGAATTTCCCTGGTAATTATTATTATTGGTGGTACCAGTAATGATTTGTTATACCTTAGCTACTAAACTGTTAACCTGTGGAGTTGCATTCTTTTGATTCTTCTCCTCATCCCTCCAGCACTGGGGGAAGAAAGAGAGGGGAGTGAGTGAGCAAAACTGCGTGAGGGCCTTAAACCACGACATCTGGGAAGTGTGACCACTAGTGACCTGCGTGGCTGATTTATGGCTTAAACCAAGACACCATCATAGAAGGCCACCAAATTGGTCAGGCAGGATTTCCCTTTAGCCATGTTGGCTGTCACCAAGCACCTTGTTGTTTTCAATGTGCCTTAGCATGTCTTCCAGGAGAATCTGCTCCAAGATTTTGCCAGGCACAGAGGTGAGAGTGATTGGTCTGTAGTTCCCTGGGTCTTCCATTTTCTCCTTCTTGAAAATGGGATTTATATTACTCTTTTTCTGGTTGTCGGGAATGTTATCTGACTGCCATGATTTTTCAAATGAGGGACAATGTCTTAGCAACTTCATTCACCAGATCCTTCAGGACCACCGAACAATCTTAACTGAGAAAAGTTGGGAGTGTTATTTTGTGCAGGCAACCAGGTTGTGTGAGGGGTGAGCTGAAATGAGCAGAGAGGTTTTCCTACACAATTATGACTTCTATAACTGTTCAGAAAAAAAGGCTTAGTCCAAAAAACAGGTATGTATGCACTCCCACCACAGAAAACATTGTCATTTTACCTGACCACCAAGTCAGAATACTTGCTACCTATGGGAAAAGAGACAGGTCAGCATTCCATGCTATCATTTGTCATCAATATTGAGGCTGTTGTTAAACTGAAAAGTGCCTAACATTCCCTAATGATGCTATTGTGGTATTGATACTTGCTAATGAAAAAGGGATATAAGGTCAATTTATTTTATGCAGACAAGAAAACAGTTACTCAGGGTAACCACTTTTGATCATGTACTTCAGATTTTATAGCTACCTCCTAGCAGTCAATGATTCTGTATTCATGGCTCATAAAAAATAACATCATCCTTAACATAGCTGGAGAGGTCAAATGAAGCTTATTTAAGAATGTTTCTCACATGCATCTTCATGACTGCAAATCACTCAATACTGGCTAAAATCAGAGAAGCTGTCTATTTTGGGAAAAATAATATATATATATAACCTGAGAATATTTAAATATGCATGGAAAATAGTTGCATGAAGATGAACCATTGTTAACTTGAGGTGAAGTTTATACAGTTTTGACTTCATGGCATGCCGCTCAAACATGTCTCAGGTGAATATATTTATAAATCTGTCAGGTTATATGACTCAGCACTCAAAAATTTAAAAAGGACCAAAGATTCAAACTGTTCTTCTATTGAAGCTTTTATGACCCAATGATGTATTAGTTTCTTAGGTAAAGCTTTGTCTTCATATGTAAGGAGATCACTTTATATTTTATTTCAGTGAGGTGGTGAAAAGTCTGCAGTTCCAGTGTGACAGTATCCTGTAAATGCTCTTCTCTTTTCACAGCTGAAGAGTTTTCCTTAGCTTCTTACTCTTGATTCTTCTAGTGGCATTTATTGCTTTTCAAAATATTCCCAAAATCATACAGAAAATTTTCCTTCTTTAATTAATAAAGGCTACAAAATAATTGCTACAAATTTGAATTGAAAAGTACATTAATTTTTTCAATTTAAAAATTTAAGACTCCTCCAAGGACACCTCTTCTTTGGCTTATACTCTTTCTAGAAAAATACTTCATGGGTTCACCTTTTTCTGAAATGCATTATTTTTGAAATGACTAAAGGACTCTTCCTATGTATATCATGTATAACAAAACCTTTCCTGAATACTTGGATGCTCATTTTGGGCTTATATTTCACTGTTAGCTCCTTTATTCCTAGATCTAAAGGAGCTGTGATCACTTCTGGATCATACAAAATAATAATCAAATCAGGGATAATGAAAAAAAATGGATAAAGCAGCCAGGAATCTTCCAAGTATACAATGTCTTCTAGCGTAAATTTATGTTGCACTTTAGCAGCCCTCCTCACAAAAACCTCTTAAAGGAAGAGTCTAGCCCTTTAAACTAGATTCACATTCACTCAACTGTAAAGCACACACACATTAAGTCATATGTCTCCCTAATGTTTTTTTTTCCACCTAAGATGAACTAGAAAGCAGCAGACTTACTGGCATTAGTTTTCATGTAGCTCAACAGATCTGACAAGCACATGTGAAAATTCAACTGTATCATGATTTACAAAGCCAGCCTTTGGCTTGCCCAATCACAACTTGGCCCTAGCAATGTGAATAGGATGCCTGCCTCAGTGCTGCATCAGTTTCCTACATGTCCAATGTGTTTACAGTCACTTGTTTAAATGCAGTACACAAAGAAGTTTCATCCTGCTACACCCTGCATTACAAGATTCTCTTCCATCACCTATAGACTAAACTCAAGTGCCAGCAAACATAATTTGAAAGTGGAATTAAAGGCTTGGATTTCCTCTTCTTAGAGATATTACGCAGTATGGGTTTTATTTCCTTTCAAAAGTCAAGCTGAAATTCAGCTGCTGCAACTGTACTTATCTCTTTGCCATCTCAGCAAGTTTGTTCTGTGTAAATAGTGTGATCTTAATAAATAAATACTGAAGCACAGCTGGTGTTGGCAAGATATCACTGTTAGGTTGCTGCAGCCCTGCTATCACCAATGGGTGTTGCTAATTATTCTAAGAACTGGGAAAAACAGTGGAAAGGAATGCAAAGGAGAGTCAACAGAGGTTGGAACAAAAGTAAAAGAATGTTTGCTTCAATACACAGCAAGGACATCTGAACACCAGGAAGGCAGGCATTTCACTTGGTTCTGAATTTTTTTCTTATCAAAACTAGATTTAATAGCCACAGTGGTATCAAGCTGTAGCTACATATTTGCTGCTTAAATTCATAAATTTTTTTTGAGAGGGAAAGCAATGGAAGTTGGAATACTTAAAAAACCTTACCACAGAACATAAAAATGGTCAATTCTGATTAGCTGTCACAGAGGAAGCAGGTAGTTTTCAAATATACATGAAGTCATGCAGCAGAGAAGCAGTATGTGAGCTGTCACCTTTCTAGCCAAAAAGTTATTTTTCTAAATTTTATTTTAAAGATGGCAGCTAAAGAAAGTGACCACTACATCGTGTGCAAAATTTTTCTTGTATTTGCTTTTCAGACTGCTACAGTCTGTCAGTAATGATGCTGCTTTGGCTTGCAGGTGTGCTATTGTCCAACTGAACTGTGTGCCAAATAACTGAGGCAGTATATAGCCCAAGTTTTCTGGCCTATTTATGAATAAAAAAATTATTCCAAAATCAGTAAGTTAAATTACTCCAGTGTTGAAACAGACATGATCTTAACTGTATGACTGGCAGTTTTAGAAAGGCAACCTCCAAACCCAACTTGCATATCAAAGTAACTCCAGCTCCAGCTACTGTAGAGGAAAAAACACAACACATTTTCTGGTTACTTACTTCCTTTATCATTCAAAATGCATTTGAAACCAAACAAGATTCTGGACCTGGAATTTCAACGATTTAAATTAACTTTCTTAGCCATTCATGGTCTACTAACCTACAGATGTTCAGAACACAGATTTTAGAGACTATTAAGGAAAATGTGAGGTAATAATGAAAGTACTAAATAAAAAAAAAAAAAAGTAAAATAAGAAGTCCCAATAAGAGTAATGCAAAGGTCAAAATCTAGGGGTGCAATTATGTGAGGACTAGAGGGAACAAATGTCAGCTGAGGAGACAGGAAGACCTTGGAACATTGTCATTTATATGCAAAGCCTGTAGGGTGGTAACACAAGGAAAGCAATGCAGCTAAGGCAGTAGCACCTCTGAACTTCAATTTCAGCAGGATAGAAAAGACACAGGAGGAATGTGAAAGAAGCATTAAAAATATGAGAATATATGTTATTCATCTAAACCTCCCCAACCTAACACTGAGATTATTATGTTACATTTAATACAGATCTTCTTAATTTGAGCAGTTGAGAGAAACTAAGAGACTAAATCTTGTGATCTTTGTTTACGTATGTATGGAAAGCCCATAGAGAGCTTGGCTTATTATACTAAAAGAAAATTCATTTAACTGTTTGTTTGCTTTAAATAACTTATTTTATGTATATCATGTAGGATACTTTTGTAAGACATGATAGAGAAGCTTGACTTCAGGTGCTACTTAATTCCCTTACTAGCAGGCACACAGTTCCCAGTTTGAATAAACTTGTGACTGCTATAAATAAAAAGTTTTGACTAGCTGCCTCTCTACCACTGAGACATGGAAGGTTCCCTCAGGCTCTTAATGTGTTTGGAATAGTTAATTAGTGAATTCTACTCAAAAATGAATCTCAAATCAGTGTTACTTCCTGTTTTCCCACCATAGGCTTTTTTAAACTGTGTCTGAAGTGATAGGGCTGCAGTTTCAGATCTCATTTGGTAATTGAATATTTTTATTTACTGGTAGGCTGTTGCTTTGAATGAGAACACAAACTGGCTAGGGAGTTACCTAGCTAACACAATGTGCATAGCAGAAAACAATAAAAATAGTTTAAAACAGTCCCAATGAGGAAAGGCTTCATTATGATACCAAAAGAGCTATTAGTCAGAGCGGACAGTACTCATGAGACAAGGAGAAAGCTCAAGCATTTAAATTTTTTACTCAGCTTTGGATGTGGATGAGATCTTAAAAATCCTTTCACTTACAGCATGTTCAGCAGGGTTTCCTGAAAGTATGCGTGTAAACAGTGTTCTCAAGTTTGCTATGTTAGGAATGGGATTTCAAAGGATATTTTAAATTACATGTTTTCTTTAAATATCCTTTTGTGTCACTGAGATACTATGTTATCTATTTGGTTTAGATTTGTGATGCTTTGGCCTTTGCAGCTACAGACCAGGAGCATAGCTGGTTCTGAGCCAGAGTCTCAGCTGTGGAGGCAGTGAGTTATGTTTTGGTAAATTGAGTTTATGAGCGTGACCACAAGGCTATAGCTTTCTAGAACTGCTTACTTATCCCTCAAAATATATCAAGAGAGAGAAGTCAGTAAACAGATTACAGGGTAAGTAGGAGAGCTTCCTTTAGGAGAGCTGATCTTTAGTACACAAGAAGCTAAAGTTGCCTGATAACTGTAACAAAGCCAAGAAGAGAAACACTTTGAAATACTAGTGTGGTTCAACTACTACGACACAGAGAGAGAGTAATTTAACTTTCCATTGTGGGCTGCTTTTCTCCATTGCTTAACTTGTAAATTATACTTAACCCAAAAACAAGATCTTGGACTGACAATTGTCTGAGATAACTTTCTTAGTATGCAGTGATAGTGAAAAAAATAGTAGCAAAAGAAAACTTAGCTAAGCTTAGCATCATCAGTAATGCTACTGGAAGAAGAACAGAGAGACAGTTCACCACATGACTGATACTCTTACAACTTGAGCGTGGTTGGCTGTTTTGGTCTCTAGCATCTCAAGAAGGACAAAATGGCAAAGGCAAAGGGACAATTAAAGTTATGTTGGTGATGGAATATCTGGCTTATGAGAACAGAGTAAAATGCCAGAGACTCTCCAGTTTGTGCTAAGGTATGAGTGAAATTTACAAAATCATTAAGGCAGCAAGAAAGAGGAAAGACTAACATTGGTATAAGAGCTTGCTAAAACTAGGTGGTACTTCCAGAACATTGTAGGAGTTTAATTTGAAATGCGTAAAAGACCATGCTTTTGCTTGCTGGTAGTGATCTTCTAGAATATTTTGCCATACGTGGGTGTAGTTGTAGATAGCATAGACAACTGCAGAAAGGAAGTAGATAAGTTACTGGACAGCAGGTATGTGAAAGCATACTGAAAAAAAGAGGCAAGGGTGTTCCCTCCAGCATTATTAATGAAACAGTTAAGGATCATAGGGGAGTAGACATGGAAAATACAGTAGGAAGTAGCCAGGCTTGCATGCTTTCCTTAAACACCTTCTCTTACAGCCAGAATCTTTATTGGATTCAACTTAGACAACAGTCCAACAAAATATTCCTCTCAAGGAAAGGGTGGGGGAAGGTTGTGGAGAAAAGAATGGGGAATCAGGAGAATACATGTGCCAAGAAGTGAAAACAGAGGAGTGTGAGATTCAAAGGAGCAAAACTATTAAAAAATAGGGAAGTGTGAGTGCAGGGTGACCAACAAGCAATTTCATTGTTTCCTGAAAGCATCCAAGGAGCCAGCAGACATTGCCTAACAGAGTTCTGCCCCTAGATGCAAGAAAACAAGGAAATAGAAACATACTGGGACCACCAAGATCCTCCCTGTCAGGCCTTCACTGCCTGGTGCTGACAACAGCCAATCTAGCCAGGTCCAGCAGACTGATAAGGTCACAGGGAAAGCAAGTGCCTTGAATAGAGAGTGAGTTAATAAAAAGGGAATGACAACATAACCTTTCCAGGCATATGTAAGAACTGGGATTGGGTTCTCCAGGAGGTGAACAGCAAATGGAAAGGGAACAAAAAAAGGAAGGTGTCAGAGAAGAGCAGAAAGACTGGGAATGGGGAAAGAGAATAAGTGCAAGAAAACTGAGGCACTTTTGAAAAAAATATTTCTGGATTTTGTTTGCAATCACTAAGCTGTAGAGGGAAAAAGAATTGTGAAGCAGGAAAGAGTAGAGCAGTATGGCTGGATGTATGGAACACTGCTCTGACTCTTTCATGCTGTGAAAGGGCTCTATTAATAGTATTCAGAGCAGCAGAACCCAGCTTTCTAGAGTAAAAGCTAATTGTGGTGCGCCATAAAAAGCTGCAGTCCACAGTCTTTGTCTCCAGCTGCATGAATACAGTCTGGATGCAGGAGATAATGGTGGTGCTCAGAGTGATGGCAAGGGTGTATGAATGTTTTGCAGGGGGACAAGAAAACATGTAACTAGGGACAAAGTTCTGATGACACAGGCAGGTGTTGTCTATCGTGGTGATTACCACCATGGTCACCACTCAAATGCTGCTGACTGTGGTGATCTGATATACAATAAATATTATACCTGTCTACCTCAACCTCATCATAAAGTGATCTAGAATTGATGAACAAAAAGGTGTTTTCATAAGTTCAAAGGCACTTTTTGTAAGGAAGAGAAAAAGTCAAATAATTTTGAAGGCTTTCATTGATTTTTTTAAATTTATTTTTTTTTTTTAAAAAGAACAATTTGTTGCAGGTGATAAAATAGCAATTCTTAGCAGGAATTCCAATCTGTACTTTACAGAAGGGATTTTTGTTTTAGGTTTCCATCCTAATTGAAGTTCTAAAGCTACAACATTGCACTCATCCTAAGCAGAGTACTCCCCAAATAATAGATATTTACTTCTATTGAAGAACATACCAGCTCCTGTAATTCTTTTACAGATTTCTATAACACCTATCCAGTGTCATAGCTGGTTCTTTACTCCTGCCTTGGATTTTTTATGAGATCATGACACAATGCTGCAAAGTCCCTTCTAATATTATTTCTTTCTTTGACAGCAGTGTGGAGTTATACCTTCATGACTTGGCTTCTCACCTTTCTTTTCTGTTTAATTTTCCAGAAACTGGAAGATCAGCTTTAAAAAAAACAGCACTTGCTATGCAGTTGTGAGGTTGGGTTTCAGATATTCTGGATGCAGAGGAAGATGAGGTTATTTTGTTCAGGAGTTTGTATTTTAAAAAAGGGTTTGTGGGATAAGCATGTGGTTTAAAATTATATTGTGCGCATATAATATTGTCCTAGCTTGATATTATAACTTAAAAAATATATAGATGAGTCTGAATTACAATGATTTCCTGTTTTTGAGGGACTGTTTTGATGACCTGGATAATTACATGGGAGCCTGAAATGTGTCCTGATTTCAATATAATTATCCATTTACTCTTTCAGTGCTTTTCCTTTATACACAACAGCTATGGAACTCAGCTGCTTCAGACTATCTGCTACTGAGTTTAATTAAGATCCTCACTGACACAATATACATCAAGATATTCAAACCTGTGCAACACCCCAGAGTTAGCATATTCCCCTGGATGAGCTCAGGGGCTGCCATTCTCCATCCCCAAAGCTCCTTTAAAATATGTTTAAGTTCAGGGAAGTGGTTAAGAAAAAATATTAGTGCCAAGAAGTGAAGGTTCCAGTGATAACAGACAGAAAAGAATCTGGAAAGTTTTCACTGTGATTCATAACTATTCCTCTATTCACCATTTGTGTTGCTTTCTTTTAAGACTGTAACTATAGTTAGTGCCTTGACTAACATCTGATACTGTTGAGGGGTAACATCAACCCTTCAGCTTCCCCAAAAGTTCTGAGAAAAGTGATGAGTGAAATGATGGATATGAAATCCAGCAGTCCTTAGACTTAGAATCATAGAATCATAGAATAGATAGTTGGAAAGGATCTCAAGATCATCTAGTTCCAACCCCCCTGCCATGGACAGGGACACCTCCCACTAAACCATGTCACCCAAGGCTATGTCCAACCTGGCCTTGAACACCACCAGCAATGGAGCAT
>JASSUY010022775.1:0-18340 GCA_032466535.1 Forpus xanthops
ATGCTCCATCGCTGGCGGTGTTCAAGGCTGGGTTGGACATAGCCTTGGGTGGCATGGTTTAGTGTGAGGTGTCCCTGTCCATGGCAGGGGGTTGGAACTAGATGATCTTAAGGTCCTTTCCAACCCTAACTAATCTATGATTCTTCAGAGGAGGGATTTTAATGCCAGACTGGATCAAACATGATATAATTAGCACACCTTGGTATTCCCATGAGCCGTACTGTCTGTACTGTGCTTTACCTAGAGGTAAAGCTAAGTCTCCGAAGTGTAAGCAGTTGTTTCTTACTATTGAAAACAAGTAGTTCAGTGAGCAGTGAGCTAATGAAACGTTTCTGATGAACCACGTTGTACCTTTTCTGTATTCCTTCCTTGTTTCCAGCGACAAGCCTTGTCTTCAATAGCCCCATTGTATTAGTAGCAGACTAATGACAACATGATAGTAAGGCTAAAGCTAGTTCGGAGCTCTTCCATGCTCATTGCCCACAAATGCTGCCAAAGTGAATATTTATGAGCTGAGCTCTACGTTTTGCTCACTAATCTGAAATTACGTTTTTTATCTGGTTGCTGAGATTCACACAAATTGAATTATCTTTTAAATGACAGTGTTACTGTCAAATTTGGTTAAAAGTGACCAGTGTACTCAAGGCCTGTTAGGGTGAGGGGCACTACCTTTCTATTTAAAGTTTAAGTAATTTTTCAATTTCCAATTTTCTAATTCAATTTTAATTCTCCCTTTTTTATAATAAAATAGTCTATAAAGGGAAATAAATTCAACTAAACGAATTCCAATCTCCTCTTCATTTAAAAAGTAAAGCACTTACTAGATGTCAGGTGCATGTTTGCAGCACTGAGGGCTATACTTTTAAGGTTCCTTTTTTGACACATTCATGTCATTTAGGCCCTCAAAACATTCTTTAGTATACTCAGCTTTTACTTTTGCAAGTTTAAAATCATGGGTATAAATGCCACTGCCCTGGTATAATAAAAAAAGCCCCAAAGCCCACAATTGTGTTTCCCAATATTGATGTTCAGTTTTCAGGTCTTCTGGTCATTTCCTCTCTGATACTGAACAAGTCATTAGAAGACCTGAAGGAGGTTGATATTTTTTAAAAAAAAAAGAAATAAAAGAAGAAAGAGGAAAAAAAAAAACCAAAAAAAACAGAAAAAGAGGAAAAGAAAAAATAGGGGAAAAAAAAGAAAAAAAAGAAAGGAGCAGCTATAGGAATGTGTCAATCTGTAACTACTTCCCAAAGTATACTCAAGTCAGCTCCTTGCAATATGTACAGCATTCTTTTTTGAATTAAGAAAGAAGACCTATATTATTGCAGATGTTCTTCCCTTCTGAAAGAACTTTATTCTTCCATTTCCAGTGTGAATTTAGGTGAATTTGGTGGCATTGTATTGCTCCAGGCTTCTCTGTCAGTTGTCTCTCAGATCAAATCTAAGGACTGTTCTCACATTTTTATTTCGATCTTTTCTTCCATTTAATTTCAAAACTTTATCTTGCTTTTTAAAGAACAACAATATTCATTTGCCAAGAAAAATGTCTCTTGGAGTAAAGCGTTATTGCCATGTTGCAATTGTTAGTGATACATAGGTTCTTGCTTCTCTAACTAGTATAGCTAAAAGAGGAAAGAGTGGATCCTAAGTATGTCCCTCATCATAATTTTTGCACTCTCTTTTCTCTCTCTGCTTTCCCTTGAGGTTCACAACTACGTTACCTCAAACAAATGAGAAGCTGATTTTATTTTTTTTTTCTATTTATTCCCTATGACTATTACATATATTCCAGAGCAGAGACACGGTTATCCTGAAACAATAATGCTATGGAAAAGAACAAAGCAGAATCTTCCTTAAAGACTGTTCATGTTTTAGTTGTCTGTGGATTCCCTCCCAGTTCCCCTCCAGCATTGCAGTGTATCCTTGCCACACGAGCAATCACGTGAGGCTCCAAGGAGAAAGGCAATTGCTTTAACCGAAATTTGGTATCAAGGCATCTAGACTGTGTTTATCTAATGCAAACTGGAGTTTATAATTGTACAGTGTAAGTAAATATCTTCTGATTGTTTCAGTGAATCAGCATCACTACATAATTACGAGCAGGCAGTCAAAATCAGATGTGAATGACATTTCAGGAACTTTGAACATTTTTGAAAAAAATAATGAAAAAAAAAATGGGAAAAAAATTTAGATTTTGACCATCCTTATTTAAGAATTTCAACTTGTGAAGCTAAATTTAAGTTCTATATTCATAACCTCAGGGAATCACTCACATCTAAGGAAGGTCTTTTCATTTCTTCCTGTTCTGAGCTCCCACCAAGCTGAGAGGGAGTAGCCTCATTACTATTTCTCAGGTTCAGGTACTGAGGAAGGTTTCCATTTTGCAAGCAAGTCTGGTGGTTGTGGTTTGGGTCCATCTGTCTCACCCACAAGAGAGCTGAGTTTGTGGAAGTCTTCCTCTTTAGCATTTCCTGCAGTAGCTCGTAGTCTAATCCTTAATGGTTTGTTATTTAATACCTGCTGTGTCAAGGGATTTGATGGCCATTACCGCAGCCATTTCGGTTGGTTGAGTTCTAGTTCAGCCTGAGCTTAGCCAAGCTTGGCAGCTCCAGCCGTGCATGAGCATGAACCTTTGCTTTGCTATTGTCAGGCGTGAGGTAACTCAATAAGAAAGTGAAACAGTCTGGTGCACCAGGCTGGATAACCATTTGGCTGGGTTTGTATCTAAGCTAGTGAAATCACAATTTACCCTGTATCATTTTCACCTGAAGATATCATAAATTGGTTTAGGATTGCTCACCTTGCGAAACTGGCCCAAGCTCTTGCGTTGTGAAGAAACACAAAACTAAGCAAAACTGCAGCTCTGTTTCATTACTGACACTTTGCCCAGCTCTAATATTAAAACATTTTCTTTTTACTTTTATCTTTCAGTTGTCACCTTCCCTAGCAAGACACCACTTTCTTTCATCAGGGCTTTAGAAATAGCACCAATTTGTTTCCACCTCCTCTCTGTACAGTTGTGATCTTTAATCCCTAGTACTAATCTCTTTTTCTGTGGTTCCTGCCTCACTCTGTAACCCCTGCAACCTTGGAGCAAATGAGTCTATTTTTGTCTCTGGAGATGTGATGGCAGATAACACAGTTATTAGGGACATCTTTTTCTTGCTCTAATAATGATGATCTGCCTTCAGTAATTTTTCCATGCCTAAATTGCTGGCATGGCTGGAGGGACACTCTGACATGTTTTTCCTGGGACTGCAGATTGTTACTTCGTTTTTTACCCACTTTTTATTTTTTCCCTTCTCTCTGAGATATTAGTTTATGTCAATTTTTGTTTCATCCAATCCCCATATGGCTTATCCGTTCATGAACGACTTGAAGCTCTCAACATTTACACTAGGCTCCTCAAATTTATTACTGGCCACTGGTACAGATTTAACTTCATTTTAGGCAAATACCTCAAGTTCTCTCACGTTCCCACAGTGTCATTCTTATGCCAGTGCCCCAGGAAAGGAATCCCCACTGCAGCGTTTATGCAGCTTTCTCAGATTGTGGCACAGGGTTACAGAGTGAGTTTGGATACACTGAGAACAACCTGTCATTGATTCCTCACTTTCTGTATCAAGATCATTCAGGATAAGAACTGAGCATGAGCTGAGGAAAGAGAAAGTAGCTCAGTGATGACACCTCCCCGAATTGATAATGTTAGAAAGTAACAGCTCCGCTCGTGCAGTCTGAAGAACATGAGGTGTATGATGGGGTTGATGTATGTGATCCATGAGATCCAAGCAGAAAGATTAGTGTTTGAACTGCAATGCCATGGGTTATCTTCAGCTTTGGAGGGACACCAGTTACAGCTTTGGTTGGCACTCCCTTGCCCGCTGATGACTGTTGGTTTATTATGAAAAGAAAAACAGAACAAAGAAGATAAAACCAACTACTGGGTGTTGCTGTCACTAATCCCAGCCTATCAAGAACCTGCTGTGTTTCAAATCAGGTTGGCTGGTGAGGTATTTTCTGAACATCATCTACTTGGTTTTGGTTGGTTTTAAATTTCCTTTCCCCTCTACATTTTCACCATGTAAATCCTCCTGTTTGGAAATAAATGCTCTTGAAGAACACTTTATTTCTGAAAATACGTCCTCAGCTTTCTGTCCAAGCATAGTTAATTAAAGGGTTTTTTTGTTATTTGAATACATAATCTTTAGGAACATATCCTTTCATATTGTTTATTGCGGTGTCTGAAAGTCTAGCGCCCACTTTAACAGGAACTTATCCTTCTTTCAGTTTAACCACATTACTCTCATAGAATCACAGAATCGTAGGATAGTTAGGGTTGGAAAGGACCTTAAGGTCATCTAGTTCCAACCCCCCTGCCATGGGCAGTGACACTACATGTCACCCAGCCTTTTCACCAAAGATTCCATCTAACCTGGCCTTCAGCACTGCCAGGGATGGAGCTTCTTACCTGAAGGTTTTCCAAACATTTTGGTCCCAGAGGACACTTAAGAATCTCCAGGCTTTCCTTCAGAACCATCACCTCAACCACACAGAGCTAGGGACAGTGCTGAAGGAATAAACCACGTCCTTTGGTGGAGTTCTGTAGGCTCCTGTTAGAGAAACACTGCAAGAACCACTTCATGGTGCTTTCAGAAAAGGGAGATTGCCAGCTGCACTGTTTTGGGAAATGGTATCTTGAATGAATGCATTTTACCTTCCTTAAATTTCTAAAAATCAGAGATATCATATGATGCATAGGAATTCCTTATTTTCTTCCTGCTAATATAACTTTATTCACCTATGTGCCTCGTTATTCCTTGTAGTGCATGGTTCACTCTACTTCTAGCTGAAACAAAACAAAGGACCGATTCTGCAAAATTCTTCCTTAAGCTCATTGCAGGGTGTTACTGCAATTACCTAGACCTTTAATTTAAATTATCTTTTATTATGACCTAAATTTAGCCTTCAGCTTGTGCTGCAAAAGTACCAAAGTTAGACTTCCTTCTGGAGGAGCTGGGGAAAGACTTCAGGAAGCCTTGAGCAACTCTGACTGCTTTCTGTGTTTCAGTGAGAGGCATCTTACAGAGAAGAAAGCTTAAGCAGGTCAGTCCAGGATATGACCATAGTATTTACTTAGTAGAGCAGGGTATAGTATAGGAAAATGTAGTGGTGACTTAATTACAGGTATTTTTAGAGGAAGTGTACTAAGGATTTTGTTGTAGGTGACTGGGTCTATTCCTGCTTGGTCAGTTTTATGACTGTTGCTCTGATAAATTGTGAGAATAAAGGAAACTGTGTGACAAACCTTTTTCTTTTCTTTTAAATGTGTGTGTGGGTAAAGGTATTTGGGGGAAGTGAGTTTGGTGGGAAAGGCAGAATTGAGTCACTCAAAAATGATTCATAAGAATAAATTACACACTAAAAGAGCCCAGAGAAGCATATTTCTAGAGAAAAAGCTTGGTCACTATAGCAAGACTAACATCTGAGAACTTCCATAGGTTATAATTTAGGTCTAGAGACAGAAAAAGGTGTCTCACAGATTTCACTCTCTTCTTTCTTAATCTCTTCATATTTTCATAGTGAGGTCACTAAAAATACCTTTACTGTCTGATGATGTACCTTTGATTGAGAGTTACTTTTTTTCAGATATCGAACTTTGGATCTTTGTTATTTCTATTTTTCCTAATTCCCTAGCTCAAAGGAAACTGAATTGATTTTTTCCCTCTTTTCACTAGGTCCAATAACTCAACAGTGATTCTTCACTCAGTGTTTGGCTGGGAGTGGAATTCTAATTTCCTAACCAGCCGATGCAAGCTGTGCTTTTCAGACTTCATTTTAACCATCTCAGAAATTTAGTAGGTTAAGACCATTTCTGTCCTGGTGGGACACATAGCTCCTGATTCACATTTTATAACACCACAGTTGGATTATTGTCACTTTGTGTTTGCAGCCTTCTTTGGTCGTTTATTGTATAAGTCTGTTTTGCACAAAATTCAGCATCTAGCATGGTCACCTATGTATATCCACTTATTGCATTGCAATTGTGGATGGTACACTGGTTCCCTGTCAAATGCCTAATTGCTTTTACAGTACTTGCATACTGTTCACATCTTGTTTTCATCTCCACTTACCTCCCTGAACAGCTGATCAGTCACTGCCCTTGTAACTGAGACTTGCAGTTGGCTTTTGTTAGAGATTTGAATTTTCTTGTAAGTTTCTTCCCATCAGAGCTATGAGGAATCTCAACCTTTCAGGTTTTGGGAGGGCTTTTGTTTTTTTGGATGGCTGGTCTTGACTTCTCTAGCAGAAGTTATGTTTAATTGTGATGTAGTTTAAGTGTATAATGCCATGTGTTGCTTCTGCATGAAGTGTGCTATATAAATGCAAATCAGCTAATTAATTCATAACAACAAGTATTATAGCAACACATTGACTGTCATGCTCTGCAGTTTCCAGTTGAATACTGTGTATATGTTTTGTTGGTAGAGGAATTGCAGTAGGAGGGTTAATAATTTTAGATCTATGTAGCCTTGGCTATTTATATGGACCTGTGATTGTCTATTCTGAAGCCTGTGCAGATTAAGGGACCAAAGTTTCTGCTCTCAGCTCTGGCTGATGACTTTCTGTGTGAACGTGGGAAAAAATCACTTCTTTGAAGGCTTTCAGACATCCCTTATTTGTGAAATGGGGATAATAATCCCTTTTCCCCTCTGAAAGGTACACAGAGAACTATAGATAAATTATGTAAGTGGAAAGTACTGAACATGGTGTAAATTCTCAAAAAAACATACTGAGTTCAGTTTTGACATTCTTTGCACCAAAATGTCACAAAACCTGGTAAAATTACACTAAAATTACCCCTTTTCTTCTCAGCTATTTCTAAATCCAGCTTACCTACAAGATCTCAAATTATTTGAAGTTTCAGCAAGCTGTATGTAAGCCTATAGCCACCAGGTACAAACCACTCTCCTATGTAAGATAGGCTTCATGTTAATAGTTAACAACGTAGTATCTATCTTTGTCTTTGCTCAGAAATGAAAAATTCTGATCTAAAAATATTCAGTTCTAAGCTTGTCACTTTTAATGACGAAGGCTTTCAGAGGGATCTGAGTGCGTGAAGTTCTTTTCACGTGCTTCCAGTGGACAATGCAATGCACAGGAACACTGCTGCGTGTGCATTTGTGTTAGAAGTCTGCTCAGGGAAGGACTTCACAGCAAGAGTTTTGTCACTGTTGAAATGGTTCTTTAAATAGAATTTCACAAGTAAAAAATAACTGCTGTTTAACGTGTGAGTGGAGAGTTGTTGGAAAAGAAATAGCAGTTGAGGCCTTTAAAATCTTGAAGATAGGGTTTAGAAAGTTTGCAGACACTTCACACACACACAATGAAACATCCCTACTGTAAATCTTTCAGCGATGCTTGTAACATTGAAAGTGCAGGTGGAAACGTTATCAGTAATTTTTATAGTCCACATCAGATTCTTTAGTACAACAGCAGAATGGTTGACAGTCAAGCATTTTCGCTGATGTAGTGACAATTATGGCTTTGTATAGCAGTATCTCAACGTTTCTTCTCTCCATTGCACATCCCTGATCAAACACATAGAGGCTGAGATCCAAAACTCCCTTCCCTAAAACAATGACTGCAACCTGAGTGGGGAAATGTCTTTTCTTTCCGTGCTGAATGTTTGCAGCTGAGTGATGTATGTTAGCCCTTGCACTGCTACCGACTTGGATTTGCCCTGTGTTAGCTTCTCACAAACTGCAGTCAGCAGCTGCAGTGCATTAAGGTACATCAGGTGCACCCTGATCTAGGGGAAAACATTTGTGTGATCAAAGCTGTTACTTTCAATTTGAGTTGTTTCTGTCATTTTTCCTCTCTTTCACAAATATAATGCAGCTTAAACAGGCATTGTTCGCTCCTATTCTTTACAAGTAATATCAGAAGAGTCACACAGCCCTCCAAAATGGTTTCTTGTCCAAAAGCCTTCAGAAACTCATCAGAAAAGATTTCTCCACTCTCTTTATACTACCCAATCTTTCCTCAATTTATCGGTTATTAATAACCGCTCTTCAGTGTAGCTTTTAAATAAGTGAATGCTTTATGTGATTGTGTTTCCAAGGTCTAGCAGTTAACAAAATACTTCCTTATGAACATATATCCCTTCTAATTTTTATGTGCAAATCTACTTGTATATGTAGATAAATATATAAATGCATATGTATTCATATTATACAGAGAACATATACAGCTATGCCTATTTTTCTGTACCTCACTGTCCCATACACCCGTACAAACTGAAAGCAAATGCTTCGTGCATAGTCGCAGACATCTAATACAACTAGAAAGAAGAAAAAGAAAGTCCCCAACCTTGAATTGTCCATTTATAAAGATTACCAAACAAAAGACTGGAAAAGACTTCCAAAAATATGATGTTGAGGAAGCTGTGTAATTATAATTTTTCTTTTCTTTCAAACCATCGTATTTCTTTCTGCTGTTTTGTTGCATAGTTAAATAAAATATATGAAGGGGGGAAAAGGGATTTATATTGTATGAAGGGAGTTAAACACTTCAGATTGCTAAAAACATTATAGTAATTATCCGCGTACTATGCTCAGAAGAAAATCATTAGCTTTCTCTTTATGTGAACAGTCAGTGCCAAAAATACTTCATTCCAGAAAACTGGATTTAAAGGAAAAATGCTCAAAACTATTCATACTTAAATCATAAATAGTTTTCTTTGGACTGTTTTTTCTTAAGCACCTCAAAACTAATATAGCTAAAGATAGGAGAATATTCCTCACAAGATCTGTGAACTTCTGGAGAAAGATTGACTCCTTTTACCATTCATCAGTGATAAGAGAGAGGATGGGAAAGTTAAGGATATGTCATGCAAAAAAAGCATGATCTGCAATATAATAGAAATGTGAATAGAACTGAAATGTCAATGTGTTATTGTAACAAAACTAGATCAAGTAGTGACAGAAAGACAGATAGAAACTGGGGACTCTGAACTGCAATCATCCAGAACTGAGGTCTCTAAGCTCAGCCATAAAATTCCCTCCCTGATTTAATAGAGACAGAGAGATTATACTTGCAGTCTATGAGTCTTTCCACCCTTGTGTTGGACAAGAAAACATGTAACAAGCTTATGCTTAGTAAAGGACTTCAGCTTAATTTGGAGCAAGAGAATAGCGATCTCTGTCCTGAAACAGAGGAGTCATCCATTCACAAAAGTTACAAGGAAATAAGAAAAAAAAAATAGCTGCACCTAATCACAGAACTTAGCATTAAATACCCAAATGAACAAAGGACGATCTTTTTTATCAGTGCACCAGATGAATGATAATCCTACAAAAGCTCTTGACCAGTTACAAATAGAGCAAAAATTAAGAGATCATAGCCCTTCAATAAACGTAAGAGTTCAAGTGCGCCAAACGAACCTGCTGTTTGTTGGTGAATTCTTCATCTTTGAATATGAGAATTTTTAGTTAAGGTAAAGCTTGAGCACAGGCAGGACATAGACATTACTTTTGACTCTATCACTGAATATCAGTGTGGCTTACAGAATATTATTTAATATTACCATGTGCAGAAGACTAGGGAAATATTCCTTTCTATATCTCTATTAATCTATTGAAAAATCTCTCTTAATTTTTCTTATTTAAGGCTGATAAGAAAAATCTCCTCCTGTATGTTTTCACAACTTCCGGCACATCTGAATCCCAAGTTCCAGAAGTAACCTGTAAGTATTTCTACAATAAATCTAGCTGCAATAAAATAGTTGGTCTTGAAGAATTCAGAGATTAATAAACAACAGCAAAATGGGCCTGGGGCTAGGAATAGTTTGGCTTCTTCTAGTAATAAGATGAAGCACAGAGATCATCTATCGCTTCCATTAATGACAGTGTTATTTTTTAAATAGAGAGTGAAAAGTTCAGGCACGAAATTCAAACCACTTATTTTTCAAGCCATTGTAACAAAACGTGACCTTTCAAGGTCAGATGAGGCAGGAATATGACAGGGTCATGGTAATGGCCCCAAAGATCATTAACTACAAGATTACACCCCAAGAGCAGGGGAAGAGTTCAGAATTCAGTTTAACAGATGTGGTGTTGTTAACAGTGGGGCTGGTGTCTAGAAACAGCAATGAATGACTCAAAACATAAATGGAATCAAAAATGTCTATGAGCTGGCTCTGGAGAAAGTAGGCTTAGCTAGGAAATTGATTGACTGAGGTGTATTCTATTCAGTAGAGGCCTGAGAGGGAGGATCTATTGATTTCTGTTTTCTTCTTGCACCTCTCCTTCTGCAGACTTTGATATGTCGTTTATGACAGGAGCACCAAAAGTGGCTTTTCGTTTGGAGTACTTCCATAACACAACATGAAGCCTGAGACATCTGGGACCTCAGCAGTGGTGAGAACTCAAACCCCAAATTTGCCCCTGAAAACTTTGCTGTTAAACCTGTCTTTCTGGGCCTGTCACCATTTCCACAACAGTCCTGAGGGCTAGCTGAAGTTTCAAAGCTTTATCCTCATGATAAGTATTCATGATGTAAGGAGAAATACATTTTCTTCAGATTGACATTTAAAAAAAACCTAAATCTGAGTAAAAACACCTCTAACATAGTTTGTTGTACAAGGAAATTAATGATCAGTGGCAGACGGTACTTGAATTATTCATTCATGGGGAAAAATTACAACACAACATATAATGCATGGAATTAAGAAAGTATCCTAAATGATCTTATGCTTGAATATTTCTAGCTTTCGTGGGTATTGTCATAGTAAAACATGTGTTATTTACCCAATGGACCAGAGCATTTTCTCTGAAAAAGATGAGCTTGTAATGGAAACGCTGACACAACCTCAACTATAACAGCACGAAGAAGACACTTTAATAACATTTTTATTGCTGTAACATCTTTTAAAAATGAAACACCTGGGACTTCTGCTTAAAAAACCTCAAGAGCAGAACTGTAGCTGTAAGTTCTGCTCTCTTCATATGATGGGAAATGAATCCAACAAGCCAGAGACTGGAATGTTCACTTACCCTTCCAACATTCAAATAATTCAAGGAAAAGATAATTAATAGATGTATTAATGTAATTCTCTGGAAATATATTGTTGTATGAGCTAGCATCTAGAACTTCCTACCTTTGTAAGGAGATGATGAATTCCTGCTATAAATTCACAGATACAGAAGACTGCAGAAAGCAGAGGTTTTGCACTATAGAACAATTATCTTTTTAAATTATAAACCAAGAATGATAAGGATTTTGTAAACACTAAGAGTACTCTTCAGGGACATATTGGTACATGAGATGTATCTTTAGAATTACATGTTATTGATAAAACTATGAAAAGTAAGTATCATCTTTATAATGACTGCTACATTATGCGAGAGGAAGAGTGCTTCTAGGAATTGGTCCAAGCAGCACTCGGTTCTCTTTCTTGGAAAGTATCGACTTTTGGGATTGTAGAGGGAGAAAATGAATAAGCCAGAACTCAAATGTCGGAAGATCAGAAAGGAGAAACTGTGGGATTATTTCCTGCAGGATTTCTGTATCTTGGCATTTGCACTTCTGAGCAGTTTACCACTACGTCGTTGGAAGGGGCAAAGCTGAAGGAGAAGTTGTGTGAAGTAATTTTATACTCAGAAGTTCAACAAGTGCTCAGGATCAAATGTCCATGTTCAAACATAAATGTTGGCAGCACCCAGCTTACAAGTTCACTGAATCTTTGGCTTTAATGTTAGAGCTTATTATAAGCCTTGCCTGTTGCTAACACAGTCTAAAAGACAAAGGATGGTAGGAGAAGGGTCAGTAAGCTGTTGACCTTAGCTCACTGCAAAGTTCTTCTGTATCTTGAAGTTTGCAATGAATTTATGACAATATGGTGTTTTGATGGAGATAGCTAGTGAAGAAAGCTATTGGAGCTTCTTTTGGAAGCTCTTGTTGCTATTAGGAGCTGTTTTCACCTCATCTAACTTTGGTTGTACAATAGTCAAAGTTTAGATCAACATTCAGACGTGTTCTGGCCAATGGAGAGTGATGATTCTTGCCTTCTTACAGTAAAGTTCAAGACAGGATAAATTATATTCTGATAGCTGTCATGAATCCTGATTTAGGAACCCACTGACTATGCCAGTTTGTCACAAATGAGTTGTCACTTAAAGAATCACCATCAAATATATTATCAAAAGTTGGTTTAAAATAAATTTAATATATGACTTAAAATTCAATGGCAAGGTTCACTTTTACTTACCATGTGGGTGAAACATACAAAAGGCAAATCAAGGTAGAATTGAGCTAAAAAGATTTATACAGAAGCTGAAGATGCAAAAACAAAAGGGATATCCTCCCATTGATCCATGAGGTTCAGATTGGACCTCCTTGCTTTCTAAACTTGTAATGGAGCTTAGGTGTGTCTAGGTCCAAGCTTACTCTCAGGCTTGGGCAACAGTTTATGTCTAAAGGAATTAGCTGCATGGATTTCAATAATTTAGCATGCTATCAGCAACTTACCAATGATTTGTTATGAATGTGGGGTTTCTCTGCCTTGGGTAAGGAAGGATCTTTCACACTCAGGTAAGGAATCTCAAACCTTGAGAGACATCCCAGCTCAGGGGGAGAGCCACTGGTGTGCAGTCCATTTGCAATTTAGAGACAACTTTCGTTGAACTCATCCAAAGAACTGCCATTAGTAAAAAGGTCTCTCTGCCTCAAGGAGCAACCTTAAGTGGTTCAAGGGGATATCACTGTTATGTAGCCACTCTGCCGAGCAGGGAGAACTCACAGAAGGCTCACTTAGGCTGTCATATTTATGGGATAAAGTGGTTGGCTTGTTGTCAAATTGTATGCAGTGGGAAAGGTATGCACAAGACTCCTTGTACCCACAAACTTCTTTGTTTCTTGATAAATGAGTTTTAGAAAATCGGCTGCTATTGATGTATTTATTGCATGATCTGTGCTTTAAGCTTATATTCATCAATGATCACTGGGACACTCTGCCTCTTTGTGAGTTTCCTGGGGGATTTCTTGGCCTGCTTACAGCTCAGGTCTTTATCTCCTTTGCAGCCTTTACCATCAGTTTTATCCTGATACAGAGCACAAAACTTATGAACTCTTACTCTTACAAATGGAGAACCCATCCAGTCTAGCTATGCTAGGAGCTTTTAACTGTATTGTACATACTGCAGGACACAATGGTCTAAATTCTGCTTTAAGTCACTTTTGTATGGTCTGATTTTCTTATTTGCAAATTATAAATCACCCTTTTCAAATCCACACCATTTATTGGAATTATGAGTGGACACTTCAAGGTAAATTCTTGACATGTTGTATTGCAGTAGATCTTGCCTCCTTTGAAAGGAAAATACTCATTTTTTCATGAAATACGTCCAGAAGTTTTTGCTATTTCTTTGTATACTACCAGACATGGACACAATGTGTATATATTTTTTATAAACTCATGTTTCTGTAAAAAAAGGCTTCTGAAATATTAAAACAGTTATCTGTGTAACATTTTTAGCAGCAAATTTATCTATTTTGTAGGCAAAAAAAATCATAATCCATTGTGGATTTTTGATTCTTTTTTCTGAAAAAAACTTTCAATATGAATATTGTTCAGTAAGAGCAAGAAACCAGAAGCATTATTGAGCAACTGACCTGTCCCATCCCAAAGAGCTCTTCCTCAATAGAATAATAAAGGAAGTAAAGGTCAGAATTTTCAACCAGGACCCAGAATTCCGCAGTATAGATATATTCCTTAGCTCTATGAAATTTACAGTTATTTTCTATTTAGGATTAAAGATGAAATGAAATAATCAAATTGTAAAGAAAATGGTCAGAATGAGATGCAGCCATAGCTCACAACTTTTCTGTTTGTGTCCAAAGGTTTCATAAAGCACCATCAGCATCTGATTTCCCTTTATTTAACAAAGACAAATTAACAATTTGTCAATAATAATTTAACATGCAGGAAAGTTAGCTAAAAAGCAGTCTCCAGGATCACCTACCAACTACCATTGACCTGAATCCCTATCAACTGGATTTCCAGTTACTGTGAGGTATCTTCCATCCACAGAAAAGACAAACCTATCTATTCTCATTCTCACAGATAACCTGTGATGTCTGCCATTATTCACCATCCATTTCTGTCCTGGCCCATGGTCTCTTTACGAGCATCCGGTATGAGCCATTTGGCTATGTTGATTTTTCCCATACTGAGTACTTATGCATTTTTTGTGAGTTTTTGCTCTGCAGAAGCCTGTACAATGAAAACCAAATGAACTGTGATTACACATGTTTTCTGGCAGAAAGTAAAGAAACCCAAAAGAAAGATCATCTGAAATACCTAGAAACAATTTAGTATCTATTTCTCACAATACAAAACTTTGCCTCAACACTTACAATTACAGCAGCTCTTAGTGTCATGAACTGAAACAAAAGCACTGTAGTTAAGAGTAGCTTTTAGTTTCTTCCAGACATGAAATGGCTGGATTACAACAATTTCCTTTTTTTTTATCCTTTCAGTATATCTATCCTAAATCAAATATCCCCTTCTGCTCCTCCAGAAATTGCTCTAGGGGAACTTGTTTCAAATATTGTACTGGGAATAAAAAAAGAGAAATCCACCCGTTTGGATGCTTTCAAAACACTTGGGCTAAAGAAATTACTGAACAAATAAATGCGCTCTTCAGATACTGTGCACTTGTTAAAGCAGAAATCTAGGCAACTGCTTAGATCACTATTCAAAAAGTGTGAAGCTATCTTTAAACATACGGATAGCTTTATTTAAATCACTGGGAATGTGCATGCGTTGACGCTAACTTCTGCTGGAGTATCATGCTGAATTGAGGTTAAGTACGCAATGCGATTTTTAATTGAAGTACTAGATAGACGTAAAATCTGAGACAAATTGAGAAAGTATTAGTAGAGACATAGTTGTAGAGACAAAGAGAGTAGTCTTTGTTATTGCAGCCATCAAGGTAGATGTCTACTACACCTGCTCAGCACGGCGCTGAGCGGTAAGTAAAATTTTATTTACATTTGAGCTGAAATGAAGGGTTCCTTCTTGCTTTTACTGAAAGCAGTCAGACCTTTTACTGATTGAAATGAATAGGAGGTCAGGCACAGACTGGGCATTGTAAATAACTTCCTTTTTCTTCAGTCCCAAGTGGAATCTGTGATGAGTCAGATGAAAAACGAGTATGTGACCATGTACATACATCTTAACGTCTGTGTAGTAGCTGTGAAATTAAGCAGCCTGTTACTGTGTAGAATTTTCAATCTATGAAATGTGCAAATCATATTCAGTGCTTAAGGTGCTCCTAAATCTAAGGCTATCTCGCACAATATAGAAATGTAATTTCTTTGTCATATCCTGTCCTAAGCTTTAAGAGTCTCAAGTGTTAATCTGGCTAAAAGTACTCATGTTCACGCACATTTTGAAGTTCCACACCCAAACGGTTTTGCCAGATATCTCTTGGGACTTAATATCTCTTTCATCATGTCTAGAACTTCCTGTTTGGGATTTCTGAAACTGTACTGCAGAGGGAATAGTCACAATTTAAGGAGGTCAGCACTTCAAGTGCTACATGGAAGTTGGAAAAGTAGAGGCTTTCAGCAATGAAATGTGATGGGCATAAAAGATAGTAAAATGTTCTGTTTAGCAGTAGTAGTCATTTTGCTCCTTCTTAGTAGCCGGCGCACTGCTGTGTTTCTGACTTTTGTCCTGAGAGCAGCAATGATAACACTGATGCTTTTAGTAGTTCCTCAGTAATGTTTAGTCTGACTAAGGACTTTCTGAATCTCATGCTCTGTCAGGGAGGAGAGGAAGCTGGGAGGAAGCAGACACAGGACACCTAACCCAAACTGACCAAAGGGGTATTCCATACCACAACATGTCATGCCTGATATATAAATTGGGGGCAGTTACCCAGAAGGGTTAAATCACTGCTGGGTCAGGCTAGGTATTGGTCAGCAGGTGATGAGCGGTTGTATTCTCTTCCCTTGTTATTTCCCTTAGCATTATTATTATTGGTGTTAGCAGTAGTGGTTTGTGTTATACATTAGTTACTGGACTGTTTTTATCTCAGACCATGGGAGTTACATTCATTCAATTCTTCTCCCCATCCCTCCGGGAGTGGGGAGGGAGGAAGAGGGGGGAATGAGCAAATGGATGTGTGATACTGAGTTACCAGCTGGGCTTAAACCGTGACAGTTCTTTTTGGCGCTCAACATGGGACACAAAGGGATAACAACAGATCTGACCAGAGTGTATCTAATCGTATTTGTGATAATTATTCATTGTTTCGGTTAATAATAGCTTGTCACAATGCTGATTTATTAGCTCTTAAAGTTGTTTCTTTTGATCTCACAGTTTCAGCATGTCTTATCTTACTTATAGCCAGTATTTGCCATGTTAGCGCTTATTTGCTGGGGGCCTTCGACTAAGGTTTTTGTCTCATTGTATTTTATGGTAATGACTTGTAATACAATAGACTCATTGATAATGAAACTGACCTGGGTTGCAATCCCAGTGTGGTCACCACCTCTATACTTTGAGAGGTATATAATGGAAGTGCTTAGGAATTGCACATCATTTTTCCCCTCCTTGGGTGGTCAATCTGTGAAGGAGACATTCCCTTACACTCCTAGCCTCCCTCACCAGACCGTTTACAGCATCATTTGAGAGTTTGGAAGGGATTGAATGGTCTTCAGGTACTCTTGAGACCTGCCTGCTGGTTGTGATAGGGATCACCATATTGATATGCATACAGTGCATGTTTTACCCATGACCATTTCATCTAATCTCAGGAGTTAATTAGAGTTGAGTTTGGGCCTTGTCTAGGGTTAGACAATGATAAAAGGAGGACCAAGAGATTTTCCCTGAGGCTGGACAGCCATGGGTGTCAGGGTTTGTGGGAGAGTATGGGCAAGTGTCTAGGCCAGTGGGCCTCTCCAGTGTCTTGGAACTTTACCACTGAACAAGTGCAAAATTACATGATGAAGAAGAAGAAGAATAGATGACTTCTTGACCTTGGACCTCAACTGAGCTACAGAATATGTGGAAAGATTTTACCCATCAACCAGGGGAGCACATCATCACCTAGTTGCTCCGATGCTGGGACAATGGGGCCAACGATCATGAACTAGAAGGTAGAGAAGCCAAGCAGCAGGGATCACTTGCTAGGGAAGGGGGAATTGACAAACAATTGCAAGGAGAAACAGTCCCTCAGCCTTCGGAAACAGCTCTTGGCAGCTGTGAAAGAAAGGTTTCCATATAAGGATGTTGCAATGCTGCTTTGGAAAGAGAGGAAATTGAGCAGCTGTCCACCTTGCCTGTCTCTCAGAAGATCCTTCTGCTGTGGGGCTGCTGAAGGTCAAAGAACAAGTGCTGATAGCTACCACAACAGTGCACCTGTGGCAATATCACACCAACTGAGATTCCCTGATTCCCATCCGTAAGCTGATCCGCAGATTGGAGGGTCAAGGAGTGATCAGTAGGACCCATTCACTCTTTAGTACCCCATATGGCCAGTGCAGAAGTCTAACAGAGAGTGGAGACTTAGAGTAGACTATCAGGGCCTGAATGAAGTCACACCATCCTAGATTGCTGCCGTACCGGACATGCTAGAACTTCAGTATGAACTGGAGTCAAAGGTGGCCAAGTGATATGCCATGACTGATATTGCCAATGTATTTTTCTCAATTCCTCTGGCAGCAGAGTGCAGACCACAGTTTGCTTTTACTTGGAGGGGCATCCGGTACACTTGGAACCAACTGGCCCAGGGGTGGAAATACAGCCCTACCATTTGCCATGAACTGAACCAGATTGCACTGGAACAGGGGCAGGCTCCAGAACACCTGCAATACATTGATGATGTTACTGTGTGGGGTGATACTGCAGAAGAAGTCTTTGAGAAAGGGAGGAAAATAATCCAAATCCTGCTGAAAGCTGGTATTGCCATAAAATGGATTAAGGTCAAGGGACCTGCAGAGGAGATTCAATTTTTGGGAAAAAAATGGGAAGATGGACATCATCAGATCCTCACAGATGTGATCAACAAGATAACAGCAATGTCACCACCAACGAATAAGAAAGAAACACAAGCTTTCTTGGATGTTGTGGTGTTCTGAAGGATGCACATCCCGCATTACAGTTTGACTGTAAGCCCTCTCTATCATGTGACCCAGAAGAAGAATGATTTTAAGTGGGGCCCTGGGCAGCAACAAGCCTTTGAGCAAATTAAACAAGAGATAGTTCATGCAGTAGCCCTTGGACCAGTCCGGACTGGGCCAGATGTTAAAAATGTGCTCTACACTGCAGCTG
>JASSUY010022776.1:0-16171 GCA_032466535.1 Forpus xanthops
CCACACCAATTTCTAGTTCTCTGGTCCTCCTTACAACCCAATTTGAGATATCTAAAAATTGAAGTGGGATACAGCTTTGTTGTTGTTTGCCTTTTTTTTTTTTTAAAAAAAAAAAAAGAGGAAAAGATCAAATGTCTAAATTTTCCTTGTGGTATCAGTCTTGAAACGTAGGTTATTTACTCTGCCCTGAGTGCAGAACCTGCAGTACATGTAAACACTGACACACTAGTCTTACTTCTTATCTCAGCTGAATGAGTGTCATACCAATGATTTTGGTGGAGTCATCCTTATTCCAGGCCAGTCATGAATAGAAATCAAGCCTTTCAATAAAGAATATTTGAACAAAAATGCAAAATTGAGAAAAGAGGGAATGTATTAACAGCCGATTGCTTTCTAACACTTTTGCCTTCCAACTGATTGCAGTGAGAGTGAAGGTGAACCTCTTGTTCAGTTACACTTGTTACTGAGTTGGAAAGCTCTGAGCTGAGTAGAAGTGGAATGCTATGTAAGACCCAGCCCAGATACCTCGTCCTGCAAACCAGCATCAGAGTCCTCAGGAACAGATATTAAATACAAATGTTTCAATTTTGGTGCTTTATCATAGTTGCCAAGGTTTGAAAACATTAGCCTAATTTTCTCACCTATATTGCAAGAAGCTTTTCCTAGGTCTTTTCCTAATTACAAATTCTTTTTTTTTTTAATCCTCTGTATCCCCACCCCATGTTTGGATTTGATTTATTAATTATTTTTTAAATATAAATTAGCATTTAAACATTCCTTTTGTGGAAAAGCAATCCTAGGATGTATGTATGTATGCTACTTCTCTTTTTGCAGCCATGCTTATTCATTAGCTCTGAAATTTGTTAAAAATTATATTGTGGCATCTTTGCACACAACTCCCTTAAAGAGGCAAGAAACTCAATTTTCAAACAAAATTCATTTTTTCAGAATGTCGTTGATTTGCACTTCTGCTTAGTGGCCTCTTAGAGGAAGGCTCTGTTTAAGCCATGAAACATACATGCTTGCAAATTGCTTCGCAAAATCATTGTCCCTTCAGCAAAGTTTTATCTGTATTCAGCACCTGAAATAGGACAACTGAATGACTTTTTAAAGACCCGTTTCCAATGTGCCAATACCTAAAAAAAAATCTAACATCAAATCACTGAAGGTTTTTTTTAATATATTACTCATGAAACTCCAGCTTCCATGTGAATTCACAATCGTTGTATGGTTTCCTTCATTTTGCACCTGAAAAAGTGCAAGACATTCTTATTGTTTACTAGGAGATATTGGTGGTGTTGGCACTTAGGAAACACAGGGAAATGTAATTCTTGTCTTAAGGCTCAGTCAACCACAGAAAATGGTTCAGACATGTCTGAATATATGAAAGTAAGAAAATATTTATTTATATGCTTAATAAAGTGAGTGTGCTTGAAAGGATGGTTTGGTTGCAAGTTGGGAGCGATTCCCTGCAGGTAGAAGATGTTTCCACTTCTCTGAGAAAAGATGGAAAAAGTTGCCTGCTACAAAGATGAAGTCTCTGAAGCTCTTAAAAAAAAAAACAACAGAAATGTTTCCAATAAACAGGTTTAGGAAGCTGAAGTTGGTGAAGGACAGGTTTTTCCCACCAGGGCAGTTTCTCAACCCAGCCAAATTTTAATCTGAGCAGTAGCAGTTTTCCCTGAAATCACTCACCAAGCTAAGCAGTGAGCCACCAGGCTAATTTAATTCAGTTTTGGTGCATATCCATGAGAGAATTTCATCATTCTTCCAGCACAGAAAGAGAAATACCACCAGCAGTTGCTGGGAGCCAGAGGCTATCTGGCTTTTGGAGTAGCAGGGAGAAGTTAAATAGGCTGGGAGCCGGCTGCAGAAAGAGGGCTCAGTGGCTTGGGTATTGGGATGAAAGGCTTAGAGCTGGCATGAGAAACAGTATGTTTCTGGTATAGGGGGTTATAATAGCCATGAAAGAGCCTTGTGGGTGGCCCATTAAAAAGGGGGGTTACAGCTGTGTCTGAAGGAGGCTGGCAGAAGAGGGCTCCTGGATGTTGAGTTTGCCAGCCTGAGTATGCTTGTAGCAAAGCAATGATTTGTAGAGAGCTGGCTGGACAAACCATCGCTGCACCCAGCAGGCATTGGGCTATCTTTAGGCCTGAATGAAGTATGATGATTTTACATTAGTTGGTAACCATTTGTATACACAGAATATGAAAAGAATATTCCTCAGAAAAAAAGGCTGAGAAAGGGTACCTTCATTTCAATAGGATCAGGTGAACACAGTGCGTTTCTGAGAAAGGCTTATTTGAACACGTCTGTAATCCTCTTGGTACTGAGGTTGCACATCCTCCTTAGAATAACTTTTTCTAGCTCTTTACTCATCTTAAAATTATAGAGTAATTCCAAATAAAAAAGAAAAGAGTATTAAGCTATTTCCTTGTTGCCCTACCCTCTGTGGACTTGAAATACAAAAGAGAATTATTCTGCTAAGAAGAAAAAGAAGAGAAAAAATGAAGAACTGCTATCGGATTGAAAGACTTTTGAAGTCTTTCCTCTTTTGTTTACTTTTTTTATATGTGTGTTAAGTATAACTGTATCTTCCAACCATTTTTATGGGTTTTGTCTTCTGAAGAGCTTTTTTTGCAGCATTTGTCTTTGATTGCATCTTTCTTAAAATAGGATACCTTAGTTCAGTATAGTCCTCCAGCTAAGTCCTTACCAGTGCCAGATACGGCAAGGCAGCAAACTTCCATGCAACACAAAATGGCACATGCCTTTTTATAAGAATATGGCATAGTGATTTCTGAGTTAGTCTGTAAAGCTTTCGAACTTTTATGTCCTTTCCATGCTATTGTTGACAATCAATGCTTTGTTCTGTATTAAATCTCTCTCATGGGTTCAGCAGCAGCAGTCATTTTTTTTTTTATAGTACCTGGTGCAGCACTGTGGTTTTGATTTTTGGCTTGGGAACAGTGCTGATAACACCAGTGTTCATAGTTATGGCTTAGAATGTTTAGGCTGGCCAAGGACTTTTTGAGTTTCATGCTCTGCCGGGGAGGAGGGGAAGCCGGGAGGAGGCCAGGAGGAAGCAGAGACAGGGCACCTGACCCAAACTGACCAAAGAGGTATTCCATACCATAGCACGTCATGGCCAGGATTTGAAAAGGAGAGCAGAGACCTAGGAGGGTGGAGGGGGCACTGTGTGGTCAGACTTGGCATGAGGTGATGGGGGTGCCCTGCTTGGTCGAGCTAGGGGTTGAGCTGTTGCATTATTCCCTTGTGTTTCTCTTGCCATTATTATTACTGGTGGTAGCAGTAGTGATTTATGTTATACCTTAGTTACTAAACTATTCTTATCTCAGTCTGTGGGAGTTGCATTCTTTCGATTCTCCTCCCCATCCCCCAGGACTGGGGAAGAAAGAGGGAGGAGTGAGGGAGCAAACTGCATGAGTTATGGCTTAAACCACCACTATCCTCAAATGCAATATATTGAATTTCACCTTTATTACAATTCACCTTTTTAAAATCAAATTATTTTTCAGACTATCAATCAAGATCATCTTCAGTGAACCTTGCCTGCCATCTTGACACAGATTTTAAAGAATGTTTTTTCCTTCAAGATATTGAAATATACTGAAGAATATTAAGTACAGGACAGACCTACAGAACCTAACATAATAAGTAATGGTTGACAAATAGCTCTGCATCAGATGTGTGCTTTTAGCTGTGAACCTGCCCAACCCATCATCTACACAAGACTTTCTTGAAAGGGTGTGACGTGAAAGAGCTCAGAGGTCAGAAGTCAAGATATGTCCCTCCTACTGCGTCTCTCCCTGTATATGACATGATTTTCTCTGAAAAAGAAAGGAATTACAGTGAATATGTTTAACTCCTCACAAATAAGTTGCCTTTTTTTTCTTATTATGTGATTTTATTTTAGATATTTTGTAAACTGCTTTTGATAATTTGCTTTTGATTCTTCCTGGCCATCAAAATGTTTTACTTTTATAATTCCATTCCACTCTTTTCAAAATTAGAAATACCTTTGCTATCAGGTTCCCTTGGCTTCCAAAATCTCTGTAAGAAAATTGCTGCAGGGTTGGGGGTTGCTGTAATACAGTCCATCAAGACCTCTCAAATTTGAGAATATCTAAAATATTAAAGGTTTTTGAGCCTTGGTTCTTCTGATTTTCATTCTTATTTTAAACATATAGAAAAAAATAAATTTTCATGGTACTTGAAATAAAAAAATATTTTGAATTTCTCAGCCTCTTTTCATCTATTACTTTATCACCTTCCCTAGTAAGTACTGGGCTTGTTCTTACCTTTTCCCCTCATTTGATTCTAAAGTACAATTGGAAGTTTTTCTTCTTGTCTATATACTCTTGTTAGTCACCTATACTGAAGCGTCTGATTGTATGCTCTCAATCAGTTGATGTTTTAATAATAATTTTATCAGTAATAATAAGCTGAACTATCTGAGCCTTCTGGCTCAATTGCATCATTACAGCTTGTTCTACTTTAATCCTTCCCCAGAGTCTTTCAACAGATAAGCTTCTGGTTTCTTGGAAGCCATCACATTAGGCATATTAATTTTTCATATATTACATTGCAATATACATTGTGTCTACTATTAAGTCTAATGCTCAGGTATTTATATGAAGCTTGTCTAAGGAACAGAAGATTTGTGTGTCATAAGAAGGTGGTCTCATAAATTATGGTGATTAATCATCATAAAATCATAAGCATACTAAAAACTTACATAACAAAATGTGTACTGCTTTGCAACTCACTTCTTAAATGGAAGGAGAACTCCAGCTATGTTGAATATCTCTCAGCACACATTGGAGAATTACTTTCTCTGTAAGCTAAAGTAACTTCCTGCAGAGTGAACCAGTTCTCTTTCTCTTCTGTTGAGATTCCCATTCCCATGAGGAAGGAGATCTGAGTGTCTTTTGTATTTTCCTGTGCCCTATGCTGAAGTGAAAGCCTAAGGTCTTGCCTAGCATAAAGGAACTGAAGTGAGTAGACAGCGTTTGCAACGATGGCTTCTGGGAATAGTTTCAGGACTTTGTATTTCCTACTTATTTTGTGCTTTTTTGTCAAAGGATAAACATTTCCAGCTAAATTATTCAGAAGGGATTTAAGAGGTGTTTTCTTTAAGTTCTGCTGAATACAAATGTGTGGAGAGAAAGAAAAATCAAGCATTTGGCTTTGGTTTTGTGTTTTTGTTCACTGGTTACACTGAGATCTTTCAGGAGAAGGATTGTATAGATGTGTGGGGTAGTCCAGTTTCCCCTCTTCCTGAGTAGGGTTCTCATAGGAAGCCGCTCCAAACTGCTACTTGAAGAGGGCTATCTCAAGCTTACTAAAGGAAAGAAAAGAAAAATCCTGGCAAAAAAAGAGCCACGATAAAATCTGAATTGTCCCTACCACCAAGGCCACTATGCTAGCCACATTTCTTCAGCAAATAGAGGGCACTGAGTAGTTTTCCAGGAGATGGCATTATGGAAAGTGGTGGCATATTTTAGCACTGTAAACCCAGAATGAGGCCTCAGAATGTAGAGTGAATTTGGCTTTCTGAAAAAAGTATCTTCTTTACATGCAGGTGAAAGGATGTAGCTCCTTAAAGTATAAGGCAGAAATTTAAGTAAGAGCCATGTGCTTCTGGGTTATCCACTGAGAACACAGTGTATGTCTACACTGAAATGCATGTAATTTAAACAAAACCAGCACCAGTAATTACTGGAACCATGATATACCCCAGCACACATAGTCTGCATGAAGCCAGAAAAAGCCATTTGACCCCAAACAGTGAAGACTCCCCTTAAGGCTGCTGGAAATGCTGTCTTCCAGACTAGTGCTTCCTGCAGTACATGAGAGCAGATGGTCAGCCGGCACCCTGGGATATGACCAACTGTAAATCAGGGCCTTGACTATGTCTCAAAATCTGTAATATATATGTTTTGAAATTTGTGAGGATATTTCTATGGGAGGTGACTGAGAGGGGAGAAGTTGTTTCTTGACATATCAGAAAGAAGAAAAAGTTGCTCTCTAGTGATTCTGAGGACTTAAGACTTGGTTATATTAAGTAACCTGCTGAACCTGTGCACCTTGGTTAGGATGAATAAAACCAAATGTTCTTAATAGGGTCACTGTCTACCTTCAGGGTGGCCACAGTATAATTTGGATAGTGGAAGAATTGTTAACCCCCAGAAAGCTGTATTCCTCATGGCAAGCTGTCCCTAAGAGAACAGTGGGCTGCTTCCTTTTACAGTTGGGCCTCTTGGCATTCATCCATGCTAAGCATTATTCCTCTTATCTGCTATTAGAGATTTGACCTAATTCCATGTGATACAGAAGCGTGTGCTCACTTTTAAACATATGAACCACTATGCTGACTGCAGTACAATTACTCTTTAGCAACTGACCCCAGGACAACAATTCTGTTCCAAAGCAACACACTGTTCCAGATATTTTTATAATGATATTCTTTTGTAGTTCAGTCTAACACTCCCCTCATGAGGTGCACCCTGACATGGGGCTGAATGCTCTCAGCCAGGCTGAAAGGGTCAGCTGGGGCCTGGGAGTGCCAAGTGCTGTATTGAGGAAGTTGTTTCTGGCAGTCACAGAGAACACCCCTTCTTCCAGGAGCAGGTAACAAAGAGAGACCCCTCACAGCAGACCCCCGGGGAAACCTTTCAAACCAGTCCACGGCTCGAAGGGAAAAAGCAGCCGCTTTCAGAGCAGAGGAGATAGTTGAAACAAAATTAACCAACAGAAAATGTTGCACCATACTGATCTGTGAGAGTGTTTTTGGAAAAATAATTTACAAACCCTTTCTGTGAAGTTGTTATTACTGTAAAATATTCAGTAGAAGGTGTTTCCAACAGAATTAAGAGGCAGCACCCTTAGTGTAATAATTTCCAGGGAATTTAGTTCCCTTGACAGCCCTTTGACCTGAGATCCCTGCTGTAAATGCTAGTTTGTTCTACCTGTTCCGAAAGGTATCTAGCAGTTTGCTCACTCAGGTAGGTATTCCTACCATGCTGTTGTTTTTATCATTTCAATCCTTAAGGCTTCTCTCTGCACTGTCAGACTCAGGAAAGGCACTGGAGAAATTATTTGGAAGTCTGTTTATAACCAAAACCCAGGTTCTGTAGTAGGTCATTAAACACTAAGAAGCAGGCTACCAGGGTATAATCTTTTGATGAAGGTTCTTGATAAAATAACAGAATACAGACTATAAAAATATGTCTTACAAATGCTGAAGTGTATGTTACCTGATACTTATACCAGATCTCAACTTACTTTCTCCAGACACGTTCAAGCTAGATGGTAAACCCATCTATGCTCAAATCATAGGTCATCAAATTGGATGATTGTATCTGTTATTTGACTTTTATATTTCTTACCCCTTCCCTGCATAACCCTCTCCTATTTATGAACCATTCAGCAGGGGGGGTTGTATTTCTCTAAGAAAATGCCCCATATAAGTCTTTTGCCAAACAATTATAGGACAACGTGTTTGTGAAATGCCATGTCTTCTCTGCTCCACATGGGGAAAGAAAAGCCCAACAAAGCTGTTTGTTTAATAAGAGCAATAGGTAAGAAATAAAAACAAAAAAGACAAGCAATGTTAAATGTAGGGAGCCATTGCCTGAAACCTGTGGAATAACAATTTGTACTCGTATTTCACTATGAAGTGCAAACAGCTCTTGGAGTAAATTATGAACATAAAAGACTGTGAAAAAGTATTTACTGCAACTTAAACCCCAATATGCTTCTCAGATTTAAAAGGTAAACAAGATGTGGAGAGAGTTGCTATTTTTTCCTGCAGAATAGGTGACAATTCCACTGACATTGCTTTGTAACTATTGTTGTTTTATTGCTGTTGGATTCTTTTTTAGGTTGATACCAAAATCACAGATGCAAAAGATAAGATCAGATTGGAAGAGGCTAATACAGGAGTGGATAGCTTCTCGTATTCCCAGGTCCTTTAAAAAGATTATAGTCCACTCTAATGGGAAAAAAATGTGCAGAAGGAGAGTGTACTTCATTATAAGTAACACAAGAGAACTGTCTGGGTATTCAGCCCCATGTTAAGAGAGTGTTAAAATAGAAACATGCACATTACTTTTTCTAGATACAATGGTGTGAAATGTTTTCCCTTGAGGTGCTTTCAGACCAGATATCACCAATACCATCAAAAGGAGAGTGTCCTTAACAGCTTATCTGATACTTTGTTTTTGTAGTCATATACTCTTCTCTTTTCAATCCTTTTGCCCAATCTAGGCAAAGCACTTAAAACAGAAAATGGCATATGAAAAAGTGCACATTGTGCAATAACATAAACAATATCACCATTCTAAATCATGGGGATAAAGGTGGAAATCAGGACGTGCAGGGTGCATTGAAAGTAGCTTTAAGTAAACCCTTTCAGAGACATTAATTGTTGCCAAAATAAGCAAACCAACTTTGGAAGAAATAGAAAGCAACTGCAGAAAGAACCCTATGCTCTTTGGTAGAAGAAATTAAAGTGCAGAACACAGGACTGAAGTGATAGTAATTACAGCTTGAAATGGGAAGTATAATAAATGAAAAGGCTTATCTTAAAATAATAGTGTCCAGGGTCTTCCAAAAGGTCCTAATTAAGAAAAAAAGAATATTAGCCTCAGGAAACAGCTCCAGTAACCTGAATACCATGACAGTGTAATTGATAAAATATTAAAGTGGTGGTTTTAATCCAGCAGCAGTCCAGGGTAAGTCATGAACTTCTGAGGTAAGTGTGTGTTACTGAAACATCAGAACCTAAATTTACTCATAAAATATACATTCTCAGAGAGGTGATCATACACAGAGCAAACACGCACCCGCTGAAAGTAGGCAGCCATGCATGCAGAATTACCTCCTGTCTGTGTGTTGCAAAGGAGCTACTTAGCTCTCTTCTGTGTTTATTAAAGGGGCTCAAAGAGGAGACAGCTTGGATACTGTGTATTGCTAATAATTGAAAAAGGTGCACTGGAGCCTGCATAACTAACTGTAACAGAAAAGATTATAGCAATGCCTGTGAGCAACTACAAGGAAAAAAAAAGAGAACACTGGGCTGCAAAACATAGTTCATACTCCTCTTCTGTAAGGCTTTTTCTTACAACCCTAATTAGACATGTGCAAATAATTGATTTTTCAGTTTGGTGGTTGAACCTAAAAAATACTTCATAATGTGTTGCAGGTCAAGCCTGAACTGATTTTCTTTTTTTTAAACCAATAACCACAGCATGTGGGTTTAAAGCACTTTTTGAGTTTCTGAAAATGATCTTGTAGCTATTTTTTTTCTAAATGAAATAAATAGGATTCAAATTCTGCAAAGAATAATCATTAAAACTTTTATTTCATTAAAACTTTCATTTAAAAATAAAAATAAAATCTGAAATTTGATCCCATATCCACAAAATATTTTGGTAGGCCTAAAACCTCTCTTCTCATGTAAGGTTTTTCCCTGTTCCAATGTGAATGCAGACACAACCTCTATTTTGAAAAGCCTTTACAGGCTTTTGTTCTAATTTCATGTTATTGCACTTAATTCTGCCTTCATGTAAATGGAGCAATGTAGCTTTCACAACCACAGGGTCCTGAATCAGCAAAGGACTTATGTACGCCCTTAATGATAAGGAACCTGAGAAGTCATTTGTATTCTCTCTTAAAAACTGGGTCAATTAAAAAAAATAATTAGCTGAACATCATTTCATCAGTTCTGTATTTGATTCCCTCCCACTCCCACACTGGTGTCTGCAATAAATATGGAAACTCTTCCATGCCAAAAATCTTGTCTGTCCTGTCAGGGGTCTCCACAACACACACTGAGGGAGAGGTGTTGAAGGGCAGTCTATAAGCTCCCAATCCACATCACTGATTCCTACACTGAGGAGCCCTCAGGTTACTTCTGGTCACCAAGGTCTAGATCCATGCTTTTGCCACAAGCTGATTTTATCTTGGGGTGATCCCTGGCTGTGTACAGCTCTCCCCTCACTGATTATTGTGTGGAGAACAAAAAAGCATATGGGCTAGATGAGACCTAAGGAAGACTTAAATCAGGTATTCAGCTGGGTGAATCAGGATTCCAGAGTTTTCCCAGAGTGCAAACCTTCTGCAGTTGAGGAGCTGCGGACCATACCCATCCCACCATTGCCCCAGTAGTTAACCCCTTACAACAAAACGTCCAGGAGGTGCACAGTAAGGGAGGAATTGATTGCATCTGCAAATGGGGAAAAATGACTTTGTCACTTGAGCAAAATCAATAAACTGAAGAACACGGAAAAAAATTCTTCAGCAATAATTGCTGTCACTTGTATCAACAGTTCCCAGGACATTTAAAGAGGGATAGTGAGTGCTATACTGCTTCAACAAGTTGTCCAAACAACCTTATATTCTTTCACGCTTTCTATTCTTTTCCTTATTTCAGTTACACATGAATTGCAGCTAAAGACAAAAGTAAAAACATTTCCTCCTATTTAGGGTGTGCTAGAGGAAGCGCAATTCAGGACATGAAAATCTCAGCCAGATCCAGAGGCCTTTGATAAAACCTGCTTTTGTAGAATCCAGACCCCTGCTGCTGCCTCTTTTCTGAAAGCTGTGCCACTGCTCTTGGCAAACTGGGCCTCCTCTCCTGTTCAGAGGAACCTCATTGGGTTCAGACTAGGAAATTCTGTTTCTGAGTGGGGAATGAGGCAGTCCTTGCCATCTGCTCTGCCAGCTCTGTGGGCAGCACTTATTTCTCCTTTTTGCTTGTTCAGGCTCAGGCCCAGAAGTCCCTGCTTCAGAGAGGGTCCGCGTAGCTGTCCTGTGCTTAGGTTCAGCTCTGGATCATGGTCCCAGACACAGTTGCTATTCAAACAATATATGCCTTCCTACTCTCAGTCCCAGCTGAAGTACAGATTTTGCACCTTCCTTCTTTCCAAGTACTTATCAATTCCTACTACTTCTCCCAATGGCATTTAAAATTTGGAGATCCTACTGGTGCACAAATGCTAAAATCCCACAAAAGGGTCAATTCATCAAGTGGAGGTTTCTCCATGTGTGTTCACATCTCTTTTTATGTATAAAACGATGTGAACGATGAAGGAGGAGAACAAATAAGGTCCTTTCCAACCCTAACTATTCTATGATTCTATGATTCTAAACAGTGCTGCTGTGTCTGTGAGTCCTTTGACATTCCCAGAGTCTGAAGGGGATGCAAAATTGCAGGAACTGGCTTGGTTGCAGAAAAGAAACAAATCCAACTGAGACATACTGGTTTATTATGAAGCTACAGGTTTCCATCAGGTTTGTCGCATCACTTGACTTAATAAGTTTGTGTGTGTGCTCCATGACAAAAACCTTCTTACCACCAAGACAAATATTGAACTTTGTTTCCTACAGTACAAGAGTCTTCATGCATTTGCAGCTGACATTTATTACATATTTGGTATTTTTCAAGGTGTGCATTTACAATGTATTCAGGCAGCCTCGTTGTAGCCTAATCTGGGCTGATCACTGTCTACTGCAGTGGACCACTCTGTGGAACAGAAAGTAAATAGAAGGTAGAGGTAACCAGATCCTGGTGAAGTCAGGGCAGTATCTGGAAGGAAAAGAGTCCTGAAATTAGTCTCTATTCACAACATTTCTTGCACATTTTGTCCAGTGTTAAGTGCACTGAGCACAGAAAGTAGAAGCGTGTGGCACAGCAACAAAGACCTACCCTCCCTCTCCTTATTGAGCCTCTGTACTGAAGGACCACATAGTCAGGTCACCTCTCAATATCTTTTTCACACCGGCTTCTCGACATGGTAAATATCTACTTGTGAGCTAACATCTGAGCTCCCACTACAGTCAACTCTATGCATTAGCCAAAAGATAGGTGCCTACTGCCGTTTGAGATCCCTTTGGGTCTCTGAGATGCCTGCACAGGTCTAGCAGATATGAATCAGGACTTCTGTTAGTTTGGTGCTGAGCACCCCACAACACCAAAAAATAAACACCCAAATGTGTTTAGTCAACTGAATTCCATCCTAGACATCTAGATTGCACAGAGTGGAAAATACAAAACATTCCAAGTATCTAAATATAGGTAAGCTTAAAAACACTCTAGTCTCTTATGAGCTGTTGACTCAATCTACACTGTTTTTTTTGAGAGCTTCAACACTTAATTAAGGTTTATAAGTGGACGCCAAGGTTTAAGAATCTTAATCTGAGAGCTGTAACTATAAACGTATGGTCTTTTTTTCACAGCAGCTTTATGTTGGCAGATAGGACAGCCCAAGTGCTTAAACTCCAGTGACTGAGACTATATTGGCAATTGAATTTAGTGCCATACAGGCTTGGATCTGAACTACTACCTAATTTAGATAAGCTAGATTGTCAGAATCTAGCCATTATTTGTGGGTGCTACAATACCTAAAACTATTTGTTAGATTTATAATAAATAGGATCGGATGATTTTAGAGCAAATGGAAAGAGCTTACTGTGAGACTTCTGATAGAGCAAAAGGCTGGATGCCAACATTTAACTGAAGTTTCTTGCTGGGTAAAAAGGCTTGCATTTATATCAAACCACTCATTCAAAACTATCACATTATAACCAGCTGCTTTTACTGTCTCACTGCCACTCAGTACTGCCCATATATAATGATCACAGTCTAATTGCTGCACAAGGAGGTTCTATCATTGCAAAGGCTCCATTCAGCTCTGTCACGCATAGTTTTTCAAAGGAGACTAAAGAGAGAACTGTTACTAAATCTTTTACTCGCCCTTGCAACTTAGGCCCAAGCCACATTCACTGGTCATTGTGCAAGGATAATAAATTGTATCTTCCCAAAGTGTTCATTTCTTCAGTTTCTAGTTTGTCAGTCTGATAGCCTTCACTCAAATACCCATACGCATAAAACGAACACATAAATGAAAAAACAGCAGCATTATAATAAGCAGTGTCAAGAGACTCTGAGAGAAACAGTAGATTACTTCTGACAAAAATATCTGTGAGTTCTAAAATGACAGCTGAAAAGATGCCAGAGGCCAAGGAAAATGAAATCTTTTCTACCAGGTCTTAGTAAGGACTGGTAGAAAAATGAACTGTAGTGAGAAAATCTTCCCATAATAACCTTGGCAAATATCAGCTGTACTTCTAACCAGTTGCACCTTCCACTCCTAATATGATGGCAAGATTTTTTTTTCAGGTAAAGAGACAAAGTAGAAAGGCAAAAATTTTTAGAATGAAAATCTGGTGCTTATTGCAAACAGACTGACATTGCTGTAGGAGCAAAGTGCCATTAAGTTGCTGGATTCTTTGCCAAAATAGCAAGACATTATTCCACAAGTGAAATCTAAGTGGTTTGACTTGCTATCTATACAGATAACTATTCCACTATCTGCAAATTCAATTCCCACTCCCTCATCAAAGAATTTAAATCTGAAAAATGTAGAACTGAAACTAACACAAAAACTATGGTAGAGAAAAGAGGGACAAGTTTAAAAGGGAAAATGAAACCATGCAAACAATCAACAAATACAGCAAATAGTGTGTTAAGCACAGATTACCCAGACAGCTGTATTAGATTTGGGGAGTTCACTGTAGGGCAGGTTCAGCCTTGTGCTGTCCCCCAGAATGGGGAGGTAACTGGTGATGTTCAAAGCTGCTGAGAGGAGGGGCAGTAGCTATAGCTAAGCCTTGACCCCACATTTACAGCCAAAGGGCACTTGTCATGGCTCAGGCCTCCAACCTGAGTCTTCTATAAAGGACTCCCCTGGAGCAGGTGGGCCCTTCTCACTGAAGTATCCAGAAGTTACAAGCTCCTGTGAAGCAAGGTAAGGGTTACAATGGAAATGAAAAATTCTAGTGAAAAAATGTCTGAGCCAGGCACACTGGAGAGGTGAAAGGAGTTGGGAGAAGATCTGCATAATCAATTATAAATAAGACACAGGCAACTTCACTGCAGAAGACTCAAAGAAAAGCATCAGGTTTAGACAAACATATTCCAAGGACAGGAGTACTCCTACAAGTCAAGGGTCAGTGCTGGATGTGATAGGAAAGAGGTGTGCTTCTTGTTCTGAAACCATGTTCTTGACCCTGCCTAAGTCCTCTTCACAGCATAACAGCAGGAAGAGTTACTAAGTGAATGAAACAGCTGTTGCTGTGCTTTCTATTATCTCTCAGAGTCCTTTGATCACCAAAAGATATAAGCAGAGGGCCAGGTTCATTGCTAAGCAACAGCCTGCTTAAACACACAGCTAAATTCAAGCGTGTGACAAAGTTCTGTTCATGTTGGTAAGACATAGGCTTGTAACTCATTTTAAATCCATATGAAAGTTTTGCTGAATATGGAGGTGAATTCCTTGCTCAACACCACTGTCCTGGGTTGAGCAGTAGCAGTCATTTTTCTTCTTCGTATCTGCTGCGGTGCTGTGTTTTTGACTTTCAGCCTGGGAACAGCACTGATAACACCAATGTTGTTGCTTGTTTCAGTAATTTTAGTCTGACCAAGGACATTCTGAGTCTCATGCTCTGCCAGGGAGGAGGGGAAGCTGGGAAGAAACAGAGACAAGACACCTGATCCAAACTGACCACAGCACGTCATACCCAGGATGTAAAAATGGGGCAAGCAACCTGGAAGAGGGGGTTGGCTGCTTTGGTTGTGCTGGGTATTGGTGGTGAGCAGTTGTATTCTCTTCCCATGTTGTTTCCCTTGTCATTATTACTATTAGTGATAGCAGTAGTGATTTGTGTTATACCTTAGTTACTAAACTGTTCTTATCTCAACCTATGGGAGTTGCATTCTTTCAATTCTCCTCCCCATCCCTCCGGGAGTGGGGGTAAAAGCAAGCAGGAAGTGAGTGAGCAAACTGCATATGTTACGGCTTAAACCACGACAACCACCAATATCAAAGATTACAAGAAGCTAGAGAGACATCAGACTTTAGCTGCTTTCTCAATGCTGCTTTTGGACTCAATGATCTTAAAGGCCTTTTCTAACCTAAATGATTCTATGATTTAGCTTCAGATGTTGGTGGTTTATGCTGGTTCATTTATTTTCTAGAGCAGTTTCTGAGTTTCCCCTTCTCATGAATTAGGGAGAAATGGACTATGAGTAAAATATGAGAACATTGAATCATAGAACAGTTAGGGTTGGAAAGGACCTTAAGATCATCTAGTTCCAATCCCCTTGCCATAAACAGGGACGCCTCACACTAAACCATGTCACCCAAGGCTCTGTTTAAACTGGTCTTGCACACCTCCAGGGATGGAACATTCACAAACCACAAGCATAACACGTGAAGGGATCACTGGATCATCTAATCCCATTACCACCATTATGGGACCACACACTAGTCTTGAAGGATTAGAGAAGCTCTACAGAACATCATCTCCCATGCCATAAACCTGGCTTATAGAACAGAATATAATATACTGCCCAATATAGGACAGATTAATTTCTTGGTCTGTACTGCAATTCAGATCAAGTCAGCAGTCAGTGGGCTGGTTTAGGCTGATGAAATTTCCTCAAGGAACACTTAGGGACTTCTATTGGCATTCTGTTCTGAAATCATAGCCCATAAAAAAGAGGGGGAAACTGACAATGCTGCTCCAAGGCTGACCAACCCATGGGAAGACTGACACAGTAGAGAACAGTGTTGTTTCTTCTACTTACAAAAAGTGTGGCTAAGACAGAACATAGAATCATAGAATTATAGAATAGTTAGGGTTGGAAAGAACCTTAAGATCATTGAGTTCCAACCCCCTGATATGGGCAGAGACACCTCACACTAAACCATGTCACCCAAGGCTATGTCCAAAACTGCCCTGAACATCGCCAGCGATGGAGCATTCACAACTTCCTTGGGCAACCCATTCCAGTGCCTCACCACCCTTACACTAAACATTTTCTTCCTCAGATCCAATCTAAACTTCCCCTGTTTAAGTTTGAACCTGTTACCCCTTGTCTTACTACTACAGTGTCTCATGAAGTGTCCCTCCCCATCATCCCTGTAGGCCCCCTTCAGGTACTAGAAGGCTTCTATGAGGTCTCCACGCAGCCTTCTCTTCTCCAGGATGAACAGCCCCAGCTCTCTCAGCCTATCTTTATACGGGAGGTGCTCCAGTCCCCTGATCATCCTCGTGGCCTTCCTCTGCACTTGTTCCAACA
>JASSUY010022777.1:0-28708 GCA_032466535.1 Forpus xanthops
AGCGGAGCGCGCTGCCCGCGGGGTGCCCGTACACCCACAGCGCCGCCGGGGGGGAGCCGCCCGGCGCTCCCCGCCCACGGGGAAGGAGGTGAGAAGGGCTCCGCGGCGTGGGGGCACCGAGCGGGGCCTCCCGCTGCCCCTTCAGCGCCCGGAGGGAGGGAAGCGGGGACGGGAAAGCTCCGACCAGGGAGAGGGGAGGCGGAAGGCCCCCGGCACACACACCGCGGGGGTGTGGGGGGGCAGGACCAGGCGGCAACAGAAGGAGGGTGAGGGAAGGAGCGCTCCCCGCTCAGCGCCGGGGCCGGGCGGCTGCCCCTCACCTGGTAGATGGCGGCCCAGCTGCCGGCCTGGTCGAGCCGGTGGAACTCCTTCTCGATCTCCATGGTGGGGGCACCGCGCCAGGCCTGTCCCCCCCGCACCGCTCCCGCCCGCTGCTCCGGCAGCTCCGGCTCCAGCTGCTCCCGAGGCCGCGGCTGCCCGCTCTGCATGTCACCCCTCCCTTCTCCCCGCCGGAACTACGCACCCGCCCCGGCGACGCGACGTCCGGGGCGGCCCACACAGCCCCGGGGCTGAGTGTAGGGCGGTGGGAGGGGGTGCGCGGCGACCATGGTTTGTAGCGGGCGCTCTGCGGAGGGGCTGTAGGTTCCCCTCCTCAGAACGTCCCCTGAGGTGGGGTCCGGCCTGGACCTGCTCGGCGGGAAACGGGGCGGGCGCGGCAGCAGCCTCCTTCCCTCCGCACCCGCCCCGCCGACCCGCCCGGGGCCGCACTGACAGGTAGGGCGGCCCCGGTAGGGCTGAGGGGGTTGGAGGTGGCAGCGGGGGGTCCCGGCCTGTGCTCGGTAACGGGGTCTGGCGACGGGAGCCGCAGACGGAGCCGGTGGTTGTAGCTCCTGGGCTCCGGGCTGGTCCTCTGGTTCCTGAGGAAGGGCTCGACTCTTGTTTTCAAGAGCTTCGTCTGCAGCAAGAGGGTTAGAAACTTGTCAGACTTCTCAGGAAGCCATTTGGTTGCGGAGGAAAGGCTGTGGGAAGGGCGAGCTGGCAGCAGGTGCCTGACCTGGCAGCGCAGAGCGCTTGGGTTTGTGTGTGCGTGGTCCACTTTATGGATGGGGAACGCATTCTTCCTGTAGTCGGAACACAGAGAGTTTGTTTTTCACTGTTACACAGCCCGTAGAGTGAAGTGTGTTTCTGTCAGTTGTCCCTACTCTTTGACTTGAAGGAATGTGTGATGTGACAAGCTCCAAATGGAGTTTGATCATCCGTCCTCGGCTCTTGAGTTCTTACTCTGAAATGGTCTTTATTAGCAAGGTGCTACAGTCCTATCCCTGGAGGTAAACGTGTGTCATTCTACTCCACTCTTTTCATTAGGCCATTCATTTCTAAAGGAAGGTGTAGCCTGCAAGCTTCAGAGTCAAGGTCTTTCTTCCTGAGTTTCAAGACCAGACCTTCCAAACATATGGAAATAGTTACGCCATGTATAATGCTAGACTGTACTTCATTTCCAAAGCAAGGATTTTTACTCCTGATGTCAGCCAATTTCTGTTTGTTAAGCAACTACTTCTTAGGCTTTTAGAGCATGCTATTCCTGAGGGCTGGTGCAGGCTTGGCATACCTGGTATCTTTGCAGCACAAATGCCGGGTCAAAATAGGGTTTGTGAGAGTGGATTTGTAGGATCGATATCTTTCTGGAGTGATTTTGTTTATAAATACCCTAAGTTCAGCATGGATTGAAGACTGAGAGTGGTAAAGTTCTCACCAGGCAAGATGTTGCTAAAGACAGAAGTATTTCATAGCTTAGCTGGCAGCCCTCACACCACTTCATTTTTCCTACTGGAGGAAGCTTTTCCTTTGCTTTTACCAACTTTTTTGCTTTTTACTACTGCACAGTCCTTGGAAGAGGCTCCACTCCACTGTTCCGCCCCAAAATGCCACCCAGACCCAGATTGGCTGTATAAATGCAAATGGATGCTCTCTGAGGACAGGACTAGTCAGAGATGTTAGCTGAGGGGGCCAGACTTTGGGAAAGGGTTAATAGTAGCACCCACAGCAAAGGCAGGCCATGAAAGCATCTTAATAGGATGAAGGTCTTAACCGAGGTCGACAATGAAACATTATTCTCTAGTCAGCTGCTGTCTGTAGCATAGAGGCATTAGTAGACGGTATTAAAAAGATAAATTTTTGCCTTTTTTAATGCATGGGATTTCTCTTGATTTTTGGAGCTAGGAAGATGCAATATTAGCCCCATGAAATAAAGAGCTTCCACCTGTTGAGACTTGCTTCCGTATTACTGAAAGATGGGGAACTGCATTTTCTCTCCCAGTCTGATTGTTTTGACACAGGATCTTTATCTTGAGTCCAGGTGGTGAATTTTTAACCTACTGGACCTGGGGGCATAACAAGTTTAACAACTTTGCTGCTTTCCCCTTTCCCTGTTATTCAGGCTCATGAGTTATGAGCATATGTGGGGAGTCTTGCTGTGTTTCAGCGGTACCATACTGAGAGATGAATCTTTATAACGTCACCAAAGGGCAGTTCCTGTGGATGGCCATTTTTCATGCAGACATAAATCTGATCCTACCTAGAAGAGGTCAGAGCTTGTGATGCAGCAGCTAAATGCAACTGAATTACTGCAGTGCATAAGCATTTTATAAGGGAAGATAGCATGCATTCATTTGTGCTTATGTCACCTGAATGGATGTAATAAATAAAATCAGTACAAGTTCCTCAGTCAGTGATTCATCAGCAATATATTCTGCAAAGTGTGTACTGTTGTCACAGAAATAATTGCCTTGAGTGACAGAAACTGGTATACTGACCTGAACAAATTGATATTCAGCTGAAGATTTCATGGAGTAACCCAGAAAGTAAGAGTGTATAAAACTTGCTAGTGTGTCTTGCATTCTTCATAGATTTATGTCTATCACAGTTGCAATTTGTGTGACCAGTAACATTTTAAATGTGTTGTTCTGGTTCAATTAATGACTTTATTAAAAAATTGCAGATTTTGGAGGGGATAGACTGTGTTATGTTTGCTATTTATGCGTGTAGAAAAGAAGAAGCAATTTGTAGCAGTGATACACATTGTGACTTCTATTTCAGAAACAATTTGCAGTTAGGGTCTATTTTATGTCAAATAATAAGCTTCATCTCTGTGGCATCCTGTGGTGCTGCAGCAATGTAAAGAGCACATAGGCCACTTAGTGGAACCATAGAGTGCATTCTGCAGGGGGGGATTCTGAAGTTCCTCCTGCTGAATGGAGGAGTACCCCACCTTTTGCTTTGTAACAGTAGTAGGGGGTTGTAGTAATTTTTATTTGTCTCTATACACAAGGCTCCAGCTAGCCACAAAACGATGTGAAACAGGCTGACCTCAAGCTTAAAAGATAACAGTAGAGGAACAATGAAACTAATTCTATTATTTTTAATTCACTTAGAACCCATAAAATGACTTATTCAGTCTGATAATTTTGAAATTTTAATTTGCTCTCTGCTAGCAATATTCAGCATTTTGAGATGACCTATTTTAAAGCAGCCAATATCATGAATCTTCATTAAAGTGTCTACAATATGATACATGTTGTTTCTTCACTGATTTTTGAGTGCAAATTTATAGTTACATTAAGCCAGTTCTAGCAGGCTGTGCCTCCAGTGTGCAGCTGGGAAGCTTGTCATTCGCATTCCACATTCTTAATGCCATTGCACTGTACTCATTTTTATTTCTCTTTAGCTGGAATACAATCTATGTGAGACAGAGCTCAGACTTGGATCCTCTGGCATGTCCTTTTGGTGTTGTATCTGAGCAATTCCTTGTTCTGGTTTTCTCTTTTGTTATAGTTCAAGATTGTTACTGTGTGGAGATCTGTTCTGTCTCGATTTTCCTCTCACTGATTTTACAACGCACACAAAGCTCTAATGATTCACATGTTATGCCTTGGTACTTCCAAGTATGTGGAAGCTCATGAGCAAAATCCAGTGTGATTGGACATTGTCATATGGTGTGATGAGACTGTTTTGCCTCTGATTTTGTTCTGATGTTAGCATCAGTTTTAATGTGATGGCATTATTCTGGATCTTTAGTACTGTATGCAAGATCAGGACCAAGCATGGTATACTCTAACTTGGTGTGATTTCTGTGATAAAAATGTACATTAGCTTGTAATTTTTTAATACTGAAGTGACAAACACAAATTAATACTCAGGCTCACCTAACTTTAAAGCTCCCTGAAGAAGAGATAGGTGATTAAAAGCAGAACTTATAAAAGAGCATGCTTAGTGGCGACTTGGAATGACAGACTACAATAGGATGTGGCAGAATTAGGAAACTATTAAATATTTTACTTTAGGTACTTCTCAGAGGCTTAGGTATCTGAGTCAGGGGTTCAGGAAAGTACATATCTGAATTCACAGGTGGAGCCACCTTTGGGAGCAAGATGCACAAGCCAGAGAAATTTTTTCAATAGAAAGATAGAAAATGTGGTGAACAAGAGTTAAGGACAAAATTACTACAGCCTAGGTGTGAAGCAACTTACGTGGAAGAACACTCACATTTTAGTCCTGCTGGGGGTGGATGGTTGTGCAAAACAGTTTCACATACATAAGGGAGGCTACATAAGGTCTCCGCACCAGACTCCATGACCTCATGGTTAGGACACTGCTGAGACACAAAAGGTGTTTCCCTCAGGCAGGGGCAAGAGTTGAACACAGGTCAGCCACATCCTGGTGTAGTAAGAGGTGTAACCGCTGAGGTGTTAGCTGAAAGGCAGTTCCCATCCACAGCTCCTTTCTTTGTTTTCAGAATGTGGTCTACTGGTTCTTTAAATGTGTCTTCAGGATCAGGTTTCTCAAGGGATGTAAGGGTGGAGAGCCTATAGGTGAGCTGAGGGCTTAGGCTGAAGAGAGAAATTGACATAGGCAATTGTGCCAAAACTGAGGGAATTTTGTGCACATAAATTGTTCAGGTAGAGCATTTTAGACTCAAAGTTTTAGGCTGGTGATCTCAGCATGGATCTGGCAAAGGATTCATATTTTACTGGACACTGCACAGGGATACAGTAGTAGGATGCTGGTGGCAGAAACCATTCACAGTTTATCAGAAAAGATGCAATTAAATGATGTGACTATTGTAACTTGAACAGTGGGAGAATCAGTGTTGAGCTTCAGTCTGGCTTGGAACCCTGTATCCACTCTATTCTTTTAAAATCAAAGGAATGATTTTCTGCTATCTGGCTTTCCCGATGTCTGCCTCTTTAGGCCAAGATGAAGGAACAAGAATTTGCTAGGAAGAGAATACTGAAATAAACTCTACCAAACATGTCACCGCAGAGAGGGCCACTAGGAAAGTTGAAGTAATCAATGAACCTCAGTTGAAAAAACACAAACTCAGAAGTGTTTGCATAATTGGTTGGTGCTAAATTCCTAGAAAACTTCACAGGGTAGGATGGTGGGAAGAGGGCTAGTATTTAGTCTGGAATTCCTGCTGGTGTCCTTATCCTGCAGTACTAAGTCCCTGAGAAGAAAAGGATGGAGTACATAATAAAGAACTGACTGGCTCTGGACAGTGAAGCTCTACATGATGTGGAAGTCATTTGGGAATTTTCTCTTCTGAAAGACCAGGAAGCAGGATGAGTATCTGTTTCTTCAGTGACTACTACCTTTTGCATTTAGAAGGAATGATACAAATTGTTTCCCAGCTGCTCCTTCAGCAAGCAGAAAAGGTTTTAATGGATGGATGTCTATATACCTAGCGAGAGATGTAGTTGTATACAGTCACTTTGGCTTGGCAGTGCTCCAGAAATGACTCTTCAACTTGGCTTGTTCTTTCTGTGTTCATTCATAGTTTGAGAAAGAGACATTAAAATATTAATACACAAGTGTGTTAACTTATAGGGAAGAAAGATTTCTTCGTTACAACTCCATGTTGGGTCTGTTGGAGAGAATGCTTGGCATCTTTTTAAAAAAGACAGCTTCTTTCCAAAACACATTAGGAAAGGCGGCATCACTTTCCTGTGGAGTAATCCCTCCTGTGAGTTCTAATCTATGGGAAGTAAGAGATGCACTTGACCTTGTCTCTTAATGAGACAGATGATGCTCTAGAGGCTTTAGGATTTTGTGCAAAAGAGGAAATGAACTGAGTGTAAGAACCCAAACTGCAGTTTGTAAATGTGCAACAGAAGATTTCCTCTGATACGCAGATATCAACAGTCCTTGTGTCCAATGCACTTCAGGACTGAGATGGTGAGAGATGACCCTAAACCCTATATGGTAGAGAGTCACTGAAGTTCCGCTGCAGTGAAGCATCTTACATGACGGATGCAGTGCAAAGCAAAACAAAAGTCCTCAGTGAGAGGAGACGAGCGCAGCTGTGAAGAAGAATGGCATATGGGTTCATATGCTTTGGTTACCCAGCCACACAGAGAATCCGTATCTCCTTGGATGGCTGGGAAAGGGGCCTCTCCCTAATCATCAGGGGTCGGTTTCACTGTAGTTGGTGCATAAAGGTGGCCTTATTCAGGGCTTTACAGGATCGATGGTTGGGACCAACCTGCATAGGAATTCGGCTGGATCGGGACCCAAAGAAGCTGCGGAGTGGGAAATGAGGATTGATAACGATGAAAAGGAGATGCTCTGACGGGGCGGGACGGGGAGGGGGAGTCGCGCTCCTGGGAACGTCTCGGTAGTACCATCTAGTGGCTGAGGAGCGTTACGTGCGGCGGAGCGCGGGGAAGGTCCCTGTCTGTACCGCCGCAGACCTGTACTACAGTCCTCAAGGGGCCATTGTAACCGAGGGTCAGCCTCAGCTTGAGCTTCGGCATGTCGTGACATGACTGCGAGCTCAGGGGTTGCATACTTTTACCTAACTCATTGCGTGGCTGACTTCTCCAACCTTAGTAATGTAACTGGGCCCCGAAATTGCTTCAATGAAGAGGCTACTGAGTGAAAATTGCCTGTAGCAAAAAGTGTATGCACCATTAAAAGTAACCGCTTGGTGTCACTCTTTCCCACAGTTAATGGAAGTTAAGGAAATGAATTGTTTACTCCATCGGTGTCTCTTTTGGAAGCATTACTGTAGACAGTTGGGTAGAAGCACAGCTGCCCATGTAAAGAAACAGATGTCGTCTTTGAGATGAACTGTTTCCTGTAATGATAATAATATCAATATCTTGTACTACTTATTGCAGTGAATCTGATTCTCCAAGGATGAGGCTGAGATTTAGCATCTGAGTAAATGTGGCATCTGAAGTGTAGGCAGATGTACTTGCAGAAGGCTTCAACCCTGTTGCATGTCGTAAGTACTCATTTCTCAGCTCCAAAATACACACTAGTGCGATTGCTTTCCTCTGTGTGGAAACCAAAACCATCATTTTTCAGTTTATGAAAGATAAAAAATTTAGCACAGAATTATTGTTGCAACAGTGCTGTAGAGTCTCATGCATAGACTGTCCCTTTCTAAATTAGGGTCTGCGTGAAAGTAGTTTGAAAAGACCATCCTTGACTCATTTAATCAAGTAATAAGTTCTGTTTTCTTTTCCTTTATTATAGGGTCGGAAACTGTTAGTATGTTTTCGAAAACCTTGCCATAAGTGTCAATGAAGGGATATTAAGAGTTGAGTCATTTAATTTTTTTACGCTGTTCTTTGTCATTACTCATTGTGCAGATGCACTTTTCCACTTGCAAAATGTTTCAGTCTGAAATGTTCCATCAAGGCAAATTGCCCCTTGCATGGTTTGCCTTGTTTTGAAAGATTCATTTCAGTAACTTCTGAACTATTGTCTTCTTGGTAGGAAGCAGTACTAATAAAATACCAGATAATCTCATAGCACAATCTAGTGGTGATTGGGATAGAACTGGATTGGTAATAGGAATGTCTGGATTGGAATTTCTAGAAGAAGGTTCATTTCCATCAGATTTCCAGTCCTGGGTTGTAGTGTAAAGAGGATAAATTAATATCTGAATTTATAAGTTCAGTCAAAGCCAAAGGGGGCAATACCTGTTTGTCCTAATGCTGAATCGGACTCGACAGGCTCCACAATTTTGGATGCCTGTCTCAGTAGAATCAAAGGTCTTAAATATTCAGCCAGCCATGAGTATGGACCGAAAAGAGCCACCTGGATCATAGAGACCTGTGCCCTACAAATGTGTGCAACCATTTAAAAGCTGGTTACCCTCAGATTGCACTCTCCACAAAGACCCAGAGCAGCAGAGCATTTCCTAACAGCCTGTATGAAATTCATAATCTACCTTACAAAATACTAGAAGTTGCAAAATCTGCAAAGCATTGCAGGGAAGAAGCAGAAGAGATCAAAAGCATTACTGGTGCCTTCGGTCCTTATAATGGTGGAGGATTAGGTAACTGAAGGCATTCTGTGCTCACATGACACAATCCTTCTTGCAGTTTGGAGAGCAAGGGAGTCCCTCCCCCAAAATAATTCCAACCTGTGTCACTTGAGGAACATTGGTTTTCATCCCAATATACACTGATTCAGAGGTTTTGATTGGTAAGTGGCCCATTAGAACCTGGCACTTGAAAATGAGAATCTAAAAGGATTGGATCTTGTAAATTATTCTACTCCACAAAAAGAAAGGCAGATGCTCGTCCAGACTCGAGCATGTATTTCAGATCTTCTCTCTTCACTTTCCATAGGTCAAAGCAACATGATGAAGCAGGTTGCAAATATGCTAAGTCTGTTATAGGGAGTGCAAAATACATGACTCTTCATAACAGAGGTCTACGTTGGCTGTGAGGCTTATTCTCTAGCTCTTAGGAAATAAAAGTCTTGCTCTGTGACAGGATAACTAGAATGCTGTTAGAAGGACTGAGATACCAACATCTCTCATTACTGCCTCTGTTAAAAGAGAGTAAGAATAACTTTTTTTGTAAGTACATCAATTTAGAGTGAATTAACCTGGAGAAATAATCTGTTGGAATTGTGTGAAAAGGAAAGAAGAGATATCTACCTGTTGCCTGTACTTTGAAGTTTCAGCTGTCAGTGACAAACCATGCCTGTGGGGAAGTGTACCCTGGATGTTCATGCATGTAAACCTTTTGCTGCTTCTGATATTTTTCAGCCTTCATGGGTTTTGCAAGACGTGTTTAAGGTTGATGTCATGCTGTAGCAGAAGCAGCTTGAGGTAGAAATTGAACTCATAGATACTAAAACTCGTGTTACCATCGGGTGGCACTGTAGACCTTACTGCTCACGGTAATCACAGCAGGAATAATTTTATTCAGACTTTTAGATCAAGCAGCAACTAACAGGGAAATAGTTACTGCAAAGACCTTTTAATGACTAACATGATCTTAATGACTTAAAATCACACTTGCAGAGTTGGCTTTAGTTTCACAGCATTAGATTTTAGGAAGTTATGTTGAAATCTTGCTTGGTTGCTTAGTTTTCTAAATAGAGATTTCAAAATGCAGTTGGTTCTGTCACATGGGACTCAGGTACTGTGTGCTCCCTACTGTCATAAAAGATGTATGGGTATGTTTTGTGATTATAGGTTATTTTACCCCAAGGCTTTCACTCACTGTTCTTATGCTTTATGCAATGATTTCTATTAATGAGAAAATGTTTTCAGCAACCCTTTCTTTAAATAATCCTTTTTCCTTACAGCAGATGTGGCATATCAGAGTTTGGAATCTCCATTGCTTGTGTTTCTGAGGGCGACGGAATGGGTGAGTGTTTGAGTGAATCTGCAGACTTGTAGTCTTGCAAGCATAACTGTTTTGCACCTCAAGTTGAAGACAGTGTTCCAGGGGATGTCTGCAGTTTATTCAGAGTTGTGGCTGCTGTTTTTGTATATGCAAAGAAGCATTAGCTTAAATTTCAGTTAATGATACACCATTACTTTAATGTTGAGGCACTTATGTCATTGCTATCATGATGGCCATAGTGTGGCATTCAGTGCAAGCAAGCCAGTTGCAAATTTGAGTTTCCTGTATGCTTTTGCAGTCTGAGTTCCTTGCTGCCAGTTCACTTAGTGTGAAGCTAAGTGAATTACATACATGAACTGCTGACTAGACTTGAAGCTGTGTATCCAAGGTGAAGTGTTTGGCAGCAATACTGACTTAGCCTTACCTCCTTTGCCACCTGCTGCTGGTTTCTGTGGTACACCACCCCTTCACTTGTGCCAGCCCAACTATTTATGCAGCTGCACTTGGAAATGAAGCTGGAAACAGGTATACTTAAAAAAAAAACAAACAAAAACAAACAAAACCCAACCAAATTGCTTTTTTTCCTGGATTAGTTTTAAGCAAAATCAGGTCTCCAGTTCAGTGAACCACATGGCTATATAAACAATTGTTCTAGAACAACAGAATACACTGATGCTGGGGCAAAAAGGTTACAGGAGACAAATAGCAATACCATAAGCAGTATTGCCACTAAAGACTTCACCTTGAGACACGACAATTAAATCTATGAATTGCGTGATTCACAGTAAACTATATTTTCAGGTAATGTTTTGAATGGTTGTGTTTGAAACTGCTTCCATACACTATCTCTTGGTGACACACAGACTTAACATGGGCCCTGTAGTCACAGAAAATGGCTGTGAAAAGAGTGCCCAGACATTCTTTTTACCTAGGAGTAAAATGAGAGCCTTCTAGTTTCAGGTAGGCTGTAAGTATTAAAAATAGTGGTAGAGTGCATCCATATTTACCAGTATTTCATTGAAACGAGTGGAACTATTTTCATATTGTCCTCTAAAACCGGTTATTTTTTGGGAGGCAAATCTTACTTCTTTTGTAATGTGGGAGTTTTATCACTCTTAATTTATTGCCCATAAAAGAAAAATTGCTCAGATGAGCTCTGTTTCACTTAGTCCAAGCAGGGCTCAATGAAGCTGCTTGAGCAGCTAACACCACATTTGGGGTGACTGTAAGTGGGCTGACACATTGTATTTCCCCTGCAGCCCTGTATATATAAGGTAGTATCTTTCAGCTGAAGCATTTTTTACAAGTCAGATACAGTTAAAATTTCAAATCTTGCCTACTCTGAGAAGCTGACAGGCCAGAAAAATAGCGCTGCAGGGGAAAGAAATCTCACTGCGGAGCTGGCCTACCTGCCAGGGGAACAGGACCTATGAAACTGTCTTCCAATGTATTATCTGCACCTTATCTGCTCAAACACTTCAGGGTTCAGGAAGAGCAGCCAAAGTCAATTCTTGCTTAGAGTGTTTAAAACAAAAAATAAACAGAAGAGAGAAGTTGTGCGTGTGCAGGAGGAGGTGTTGGGGTGGAGAATGGATAGGGTGGTGGGACCGGGGAGGGAATGTTTTAACCTGCATTGACTCTTCTGGAATCTTCTTGGAAGTATACACTGGTTTCTCAAATGACAATGAAATTGCACAATCCATAATTGTGGTGGTGGAGAATTGCTGGCGGGTATCCAAGGGCCAGTATTCTATCTGACATCAGCAGGTAGATGAAACAATAACTGGTATAAATCAGAGAATAGCTTTGTCTTTACTGTGTGCTGGTTATCTGATTCTACAAAGCCTGAAAGATGCTTCTGAAATGTATAAACCCGAAACTGAATTTTCAAGTTTTTGTTACTATTTTAAAATCCTAAAAAAATTCCAAACCAAAACCAAGCTTTGCTGACTGCAGTACTCCAAATTGTCTGAAATCCCTTTTACAGACACCACCAAGCTGGGTGGGAGTGTTGATCTGTTGGAGAACAGGAAAGCTCTACAGAAGGATCTGGACAGGCTGGATTGATGGGCTGAGGCCAGTGATATGAGGTTCAACAAGGTTTAGTGTTGGATCCTGCACTTGGGTCACAAAAACCCCATTCAGTGCTCCAGGCTTGGGAAGAGTGGCTGGAAATTTGCCCAGCAGGAAAAGACCTGGGGGATATTGGTCAATAGCAGCTGGACACAAGCCAGTTTGTGCCCAGCTAGCCAAGAAGACCAAGAGCATCCTGGCCTGTATCAGCAATAGTGTTTGGGTCACGCTGCCCAGGGAAGTGGTGGAGTCACCGCTCCATACTCCAGAGGCATTTAAAAGTTCTGTACATGTGGCACTTAGGGATATGGTTTAGTGGTGGTCTCGGCAGTGATAGACTAATGGTTGAACTTGATCTTAAAGGCCTCTTCTGAACGATTCTATGATTCTATGTAAGAGAGAGACTGAAGAGCTGTTATAAAATTAAAATGTCCTGTATATTCTGCCTAAGGTCTGTCTAGCAGCAGACAAATCCGTTTCTGTTCTTATTTAGGGGTGTAAATCGTCCAGATGTCATTTTTATTGCACAGTTACGATAGTGTCTTCCCAATTGTGTTTCTTCATATATCCAGTGAAAACTAGGGTTGGGGTAACACTTGCAGCTTGTGAATTTTCCACTGTATTCTATACACAATTTGGCTTTATATTTCATGAAAGAAGAATAGTATTAGAGTTTGGTTGGAACAGATCTTGGGAGGTAACATTAGGGATCAGATACAAGGATGTTTCTGCTGAAACTTCATCTATGAGTTTCTCAAGCTGAGCTCTACAGTATATATTGGGGGTGGAAGGGAGGAGAATATATTGACAGAATTTCTGGGAACAGACTGCAGGATGTATCAAGGAGTTCAAGAAAAAGGTAGGGTTAAGCAATCTATTTCCAATGTTTGGTACTCACTACCTTCTCACCAACACGTCTTCCATTCTCATCTCAGCACCTTACAGCACTGATTTTCCATTATGATATCTACAGGGATATCTCTCGCAATTTGTGTGAGTACCACTGAGAAATCAGCTGGGAAGAAGAATGCTAAGGGCACAAAATGTTTTGTAGCAGGGAGTGAAGGCATTCAGATGAACCTAAATAGATGTAAATGGATGAAGAATTCTCTGACATTCTCATTCTATTCCAGTGCTTCAATAGCTTGATTATTAGATATTTTCTCCTAGTGACAAATCTTTATTTCTAGCGCAGCTTGTGGCTGTATTTTTGCAGAAGCTATCTTCAAATGAGGTTTTTTCAAATGCTGCCATGAGTGGAAGGATTAGCCTTTATATCCGGAAGAATTACGTATTTTTATATACCAGAAATGCTAAGAGATACTCCAAAATTATTTTCATATGGTATTTTTACATTTTTAACAGCTTGGAGCAGATACTTTAGCCATCCAAATGCATATGTAAGATGCCCATGAGACTGGTCTGCAAACACATTAGGAAGCTGAACGTGGCTATTATCTGCCATGTGCACATACATTAGCAAGTACCTGCAGTAGGTGGGCAACGTGAGCACAGTTGTGCCAGCTGCATGTGTAGTCAGAATAAGGAAGGAACAGTTTTATATGCATTTCAAGCTTACATTTGTATGTTTAGCTTCTTTAAAAATCAGTTACTCTTTCTGTACATCAGGCATCAGGCAGTGAGCGTGCCACATATGAATCATTTTTTAGTGTTCTTTCTAAAGGATTAAATCAGAGTTCTCCCGATGTATAAAGAATGCCCTTCCAGCAGGGATGAATCTCTCTTTTGAACTGATAAAATAGGAGGAAATTTAACCAAACCAGTTTATTCTAGTTCTTATGAAAAATATTGTCTGTGAAAACATGAAAGCACTTAGAAAATGTCAACATTTCACTCTTATCTACATGCAGATCGATATGAATGGGTCACAGTAACCTCCCAGAGAGCAGGTCTGCATGACAAGCAAAACTAACATGTATCTAAGGTTCTTAAAAAAAAACCACAAACCACCTTTATCCACGGAGTATCTGCTCCTAATGGGGTACTTTATAAAAGATAGGTCTGAATGATCTTGTATTAAAATGGTTTCTTTGAACTGTAGCAAAGTAAAATTTCCTCAATAGCCAGGCATATTTCATCTAGGCGTATGTATTCTGCATTGCTTCTTGTTTCATTTTCCTTGTCAAATAACTGTTTTATTAGGAGGATACTTTTAAACATTTTTAAGAAGCACAAAAGTAGGAGAAGTTCTCAAGTGGCATGTGTAGTTAGCACTGTTGTGTGCAGGAAGTGGTGCGCATCTCAAGCTCAGAATAACATTTTTAAAAGCTATTAACTAAGAAGTTTCAGACAAGTCTGTACCAGGCGCTGATATGAATGGAATAGATGCCAGACTGACACAGGAGTGTGGTGCAGCGCACTGCTGCAGATTTATCATTCGGCAGATTAAGTAATACAACTTAGGTGTAGCAAAGCTCCAGAAACCTCTTCTGCCCCATTATTGATGCAGTATGTGATTCAGCAATAAAATGTCTGTTTGGGGTGCCAGTGCTCTGTCACAAGTCTATAGTCTTAGAAGCGTATATTCCCTTTGTGTGATATGATGATACCAGAAACTTGTTTGGAAAATAAAGATGCAGGCTCCTAAGTACTAATGCTTTTGAAAGTCACAGGATAACTATGTAGTGTGTCTCTGCAGATCTTGTGTGGTGTACTGAAAGTCTGAATCCAGCTGGGAGCTAAATGGTAAAACAAGCAAAAAGATCTTAAAATATTCTCCAGTCTTGAAGTCTTGGAAAGAATTCTCGTTACCTAGATGCACAGACTACTAATAGTGCTAAGAGTCCACATACCCTGTGATTTGTGTTTAGCAGCCCTGTAATTTAATAAGGAGCCAGGAAAAGGCTGATGTACTGAACATAGACCTGGTGTCATTGCAGAGCTGAGTGTCTGGTTTGTGGGTCTGTATATAGTAGAGTAGGTTTTGAAACTTTGCTGAATCAATTTCAGTTCTTTCTCCAAAGCTTTATGAGTAGGGAGATTACTGGGAAAACTGATGTTGATTCTCTGGGTAATAGGGACAGAGATGCAAATTCTCTCAATACAATGAGAAATAGTTTCTAAGATGCAAAGTATTTAGTAAAAACTGTTCACACTGTTCGTGATATTCTTGCTTTTTTTATTACAGAGGGGTTTTTACTAGTCAATCAACTCATCAAGGCAAGTAGTCCCCTAATCGTAGGCGCAGCTCAAATCCTAACCACATCCTCAGCTGTTAACTCCCTGTAGAAGAAGAAAGGTGGCTGTATAGAAAGACGGGAATTCAGAGCTATGTGTACTGACCTGTGTTCCAAGGGCACTGCCACTGACAGAGGATTAAGCAAGGACAGCTAACTTCCCGTTTAGCTGGCCAGTTGGTCATGCACAACTCACTGTTATGAATTTCCACCTCTCTTCTTGATAATAAATTCAAAATTCCTGATTCTTTATCCCATCCTGTACTCCCATTTGTGCCACTTTGCTGCTGCTGATGAAAATGAAACCAAGCTCTTACTACAGGTTAAGAGACTTTGACAATTATTTCCTTACAGCAATAATTCATTTGTTCAAATAAAGCTGCCAAGAACTCCAGCAGGAAGCAAACAAACAAAATTCCTTTTGAAATGTCTTTGCATAACTCTGCAATGGCTTTGAGAGTCAGCAAAATCACATCAAATATGCTTTTTTTAAAATGAAACTTCAGGGTAACTCTTACAGTTCGTTTCAAGGTCATTTTAGCTTGGGGCTGTTTTGTTCTTTTATACAAAGAACTTTCAGATGGGACAAGGGACTTTGTTTCAACTACAGCAAAGCATTTTCAAATATTAGAACATCTTGTTTTATGAAGTGAAAGATCTCTGCTGCCAGAGCACAGATTCAAGTGCTGGAAAAGGCAGTGTCTTCACAGAAAATTGAGCTACTTTGGAGTGAAGAAGGATGCAGGCCTTTGAAATACATTCCACTGTGCAATATTTCAGTGAATCACAAAATCCTGTGGTTCAAGGTTTTATTTTCCTTATCTGAAATAGAAATATATAGCTTGTAAAAGGAATGATTGAGAACTGGTTGGGAGCTTTCTTAGCAGAACATTCTTTGTCTAAAAATGGTATTCTCCATCTAAAAATGCTGCTTCGTTAGAAAACATTTGTAGACATGTACCTTTTACAAACAACTTCTGAGATCCAGAGCGGAATTTCGAGGCAAAGTAAGAGAATGTGTTGGAAAACCAAGTCCAGTAGTCAGCACTGTCACTCACAACCAGAGCTTTAACTTTTGCCTCCTGTGTCGCAGAGAAGTGCCTTAAAAAATAGCTGCTTGAAACTTGGCTGCCTGTACAAGAGTTAAGTGCTCATGTTCTCCTCTTGGAAAAAATGTGGAAGTTCTTCAGTTTGTTAAGTCCGGAGCTAATTGTCGATACTTCAGGGTTTTTCCCAGTTATTTTTTCCTGTTTAAATACAATGGCTTTTAGCCTTTGTAAAATCTTTCCATGCATCTTGGCTTCACTCTTCCTATGGGAAGATGGCATGTGTATGTGTCATGTTTGTCTTACATGTGTTACCCAGATGAACAATGCCATGGGATGTGTGACCCACCTAATGGCTTGAAATCCTGGCACTGTGTCATTGGTTGCAATAGGTGGGGCTGTGTACACCCAAAACCAAAAAATGTGTGTTTGAACAATAAGATGATTGGGGATTGTTTGTGTTTAGGTTTGCACATTCTGCGCATAAGCCATTGATCCCCAGCAAATAATGAAAAGAGAAAATCCATTAAATAAGTTGTTCAAAATATCATAGAACTTGTCAAATCGACGATTTCACAAGAAGCATCCAACCAACTGTTTTAGCATAGAGCAGTTTTTAGGGATTAGAGAGAATCCAGACTGTTCTCAGGCAAAATCCAGCTGAGGTGATGTTGGTATTTTGCATTAGAGATTTAAAGTCCAGAGGATTGTGGAATATGTTGGAATGAATAGGTTTTGTGAATAATTAATTTTATGATATTCGTTCCTCCGATGCAGCTTCTATCAGTGTAAAGCCATGCTTGTGAGAAGTACATAATGTGTGAGACTGAAGACGTTACTATTGCCCTAACAACGGGAAATAATAATGAAACTGTGATCAAATAGAAGCAGCTCAATGAATCTTGCAGAATACCTGTTGCAAAGGAAGAGGTAAATCTGTGGCTACTTAGAAAATAGAGTCAAACTAAGAGCAGTCAATAAGAACTTACAGATGGAAATGATTATGGTTTAAATGTTACAAGGTTGGGATTAGAAAACTTGTTCCACAGCTGCCTTTCATTTTGTCTTTAGGAAATAATGTAAAATCAAGAGGAAATATTTTTTTCTATGTGAGGCAATGTGATCAGCAATTTGGTAACAGGGGGGAGAACACCAGCAGTGCTAAGCATTGTGATGCTGAGCAGTTGAGCAGCTGGAAGACTTGACTTGCTGGGTGATCCCCAGTGTGGATAACTGTTTACCTGTGGTCAGAGAAGGTGCAAATCTACAACTTCCAAGTGCCTTTAGGGTAGTCCAACACATTCTGAAACATAGGTGCAGAAAGAGTGCCCAACTGGGTTTTAATTCAGACTAATATTTAGGAAACCAGAATAAATATCTCAGTGATAATATGACTTGACAAAACTTCACTTTGATTAGTACGTATGGAGCTGTGGCTAGGTGTAGCTGTAGCTCACAGCACAGAGATTGCCCTGTGATCAGACAACATGGTATTTGAGTTGTACTCAGTTTTATCATTTGGCATAGCTGAATATGTTTGTATTGCTACTGCTAATTAGCAGCTACAGAGGTAACGAGAGAACTGAGATACATGAGAGTGTTATTAGACACACCCCATTTGAAACTCTTCATGGAACAGATACCTGTACTTCAGGCAGGGCGTTTTTCCATGCAGAGTGGGTATGCTATTGTCCATATTTGTCTAATTTCAGCCTAAGTAGTTCCAGATTTCAACAAAACATGATGTTTGTGAACTTTTTCTACTTCATATGTCTCTAATGACTGGGTATATTCAGGATTTAAGCATATTAATGCAGTTAGTCTGATGGGCATGATGACCTAGGCCAAAAGAAATTGGTGAAACTGACTTCTGGAATGTCCGTGCAATGTATTGTGCATGATTCCAGTTTAGCTTCAAACCACTGAAGGATATACAGAGCTCATTTCCCAAGATGTCCTTCCTGTTTTAAATTGAACAAGAATATAGTCCTTGAAGAGGCACTGAAAGAGAGCTGTCTGATGGTGTTTGCTGCGCAGCCTCAAATTGAAACTTAGTTGTGTGAAGAGCTCCAACAAACAGGAAGGTGATGGAAGATTTTCTATCCAAGAAAGTTTTCTTAAGTATTAAATTTTCAGTAACTGCTAAATAAAAATGCTGTTTCCAAAATTATTTCCATGTTAGTCTACCGTAGGATTTATAGAGAGCTCGGGATATTTCTCCTATAAACTTCTAGAAGTCATTGGCTGGAAGGGTACAACTTTGGCTACCAGTGACTGGAACTCTCAGAAGAATCAAAGGAGTTCAGACTTCAGTGCTATAAAAATTATCACAAAGGCCCCAGTGCTGCCTTAGCAGCTCAGCTAATTGCCCGTTCTGTGTAATTCCATGGAAGCTTCTGGAGCACTCATTTAAAATCAACACTGATTTCTTTTTTTTAAGGTGCATTTTAGAATTTCAGAATGATTTTCAGGATTAACATTCAACTTTCCAACAAACTGGACAAGCCTGCATTGTGTTCCTGATGTCCTCAAAGTTCTCCCGATGCAGGGCATGGAGCTGAGCCTGAATCTGATTTAGTGCATTGGACAGAATTTGTAGTCTTGGATTCTGAAAACTAGGCACTAGATGCCATGTACAGTGACAGAGTACTTGAACTTCAGAGTATCAAGGTATTTGACTGAAAGGAATATAATTTGAAATGTCAATATTGTGAATAGGAGGGTTATTGCGAATACTGTAGTGAGGTTTTAAATATTCACTGTGTGCACTGATTGATGCAAATCATGAAAGCATTCCTGTCTACCTCAGATATGCTTAATGCATTTAGGTCCTGTTTCTATATGTCCTCTCATACAGCAGTGAATTCGATGAATCAGATATCTGCTTTTGAACTGAAGATATGCTACACAAAAATCGCCTGAAAGACACATTTTTAGTCAATTGCTTAGCAAGTTTAGAAACACAAAGTAGTTCTGTACATATGAACTATGTGGTTAGAAATGAACATAACTCAATTTTGTTAAATAAAATTAATGGTGATTGGAAAGTGTTGTACTGAAATTAAATGTGATGAGGGAAACAAAACATAGTTTTAAACTATGAGTTTAAAACATACATCATAGAGGATCTACTCATTCTGTCTAGAAGAAAATCCTGCTGAGTTTCACTGACCAGTGTGGTTATTGGTTTGCAGTTTAGTTTCACAAGTTTTTGGTATTCACTAAGTATTTTTGTAGCTCACTGATTGTGCTCCCTGCTCTTCAACCAGTCTTACCCCTGCAATTTCTCTACCTAGAATCAATAAGGAGAATCTAATGGGAGGCTCTTCCCGTGAGGAACATCCTCAGCTGAACAGACCCTCTGTTTTACCACAGATAGGTGGTGTCTTTGTTGGACTTTTCCAAAAAGACAGGGTCACATGCCAGGGTCTGAATCAGAGCCTCATCTGTAAGTCACAGGTTTAAACCCAGTCGCGACAGCAATTTTAACATGACTTACTCAGTGTGATGTGAGAGGCATATTAACCCTCAGTCTGGTTTCTCTTTAGCTTCATGTTATGAAAACAACCTAGCACTATAACACTAATTTTAGTTCTTGCATAGCATTATTAGCAGTAGCTGTTGAAGTGTTTTGTATGGGAAGGCAGTGATATTCATCCACTTTTTAGTTAAAATCTCAGTTATAGAGGTAAAGGTATTTTCCAAACACCAGGCTGCTTGTCAGTGAGGAATCCAAAACGGGGTGTGAATGACAGGCATCCCACTCCAGTGCACCACCCCCAGGGGTCACAGCATTTCAAATGAGACTGACATAGAGCATCTTCTTCCTGTCTCCAAGGGTGAACCTGGGTTAGAATGCTCTCAGCAGACCCTCAGGATCCAGCAGTGCCACACCGGGAAACCTTTGCTGTTCCACCATGTGTGATTTACCAGTTGTTAGTCTAGCATTATAAATTCCTGTTAGTGACGCTGATTTCAGTTGTTATCCCTGTATTTCCTACTCTGTTTTATATTTTATATATATATATTTTTTTTTTTTCTGTGCTTAGCAGTATTTTGGAAACTTTTTGGCCTTCATTTTTTACCCAGCACCTTAACTATGGCTCTGAAGAGACAAGCAACATTGGCTTTGTATCCTCAAACTACTTTCTGGATTTTGTGTATTAACACTGCCAACTTTTTCAGTCTCTACTTAAAGATCTGTTTAACTCAAACAGAACTGAGATTTTTTTTTATTACAAAACTATTATAAGCCAAAAGAGCTTTGAATTATTTTGTTGCAAATCAATGAAAATAAAAAGCACAAAAGAATGGAGCTTTTGTAATACATCAGCAAGTGCTACAGAAAGTAGAATGGGAAGTAATAGGTATTTAAGGACATCTTTTTGCTGTGTGTGCTGCTTGTGTTAGTGACATTAGTACTTGTGAGTAGTAACTTCAGAAGGTGCTGTTCGGAAAACAAAAGCAAAATCCTAGGCCTATCATAGTTCAATTAATTTTCTGCTGTTTTGCCTTCAGTCTCAGTCTCTTAACTCACACTCCTCAGCTTCTGTGATAAGTTTCTACTTGTTGCTGTTTTTTTCCATAGTAAAAGTTTTGTCCCAGTGCCAGCACATTATGTTCCTGGTTAGAACCATGACGTCAAATGGTACCTGGCTCCAGGCCAAGGAATGCTGCTGGGAAGGAGTGAATGAATGAACGGAGTTTTCATTTCACATTGTAGTTTGCTTCTTTCAGAGCCAGGAGTCTTCATGTAATATTCAGTCAACTGGCTAATGCCAATTTATTAGTGTTTCTTAGTAGAACTAGAAGGAACTTCAGAGAGGGCTCACAGTAGGTCCAGCAGCTCAGGAAAAATATTGTCATGAACTTCAAGGTCAGAACCAGTTACAATCGCTAGAACCATGAAGGAAGAGATATGTAATTTAATGCGTAGCGACTGCTAAATTCTAAATACGGTAAGAGGAAGAACCTGTGCCTGCAAGAGTTCCTATCTGGTGTTAAGAAACTGAAAAGGAAGACAGATTTCAAATTCTAAACATTTCTGTGAGCTCATGTGGTATGAATTTCTTTCAAAAAGAACAGAGAATAGAATAAAGAATAGTTAGGGTTGGAAAGGACCTTAGTATCAACTATGTATCCTTATCTCTACAGGACAACACTGCTTTGAGCTGTGCATTTGCAAAACTGAGGCATCAAAATTACAGTTCTAATCAGAATTCACTGCTGTAAACTCAGTAATCCCAAAGTGATGATAAGACTTTGGCCCAGAGGTTTTGCTCTGATTTTTATGAAATTCCATTTATAAATTGTCTTTCTCCAGTGGAAGCTGATGTTCAGTTTACTGCCAGTTCATTTTCATGATTTCCTCATTTTTGAGTCCTTCCAGGAGTATGAAAACAAAGGCAACTTTGGTAGCATTTCTTTTCTCACAACTTGCTCACGGGTCGATGATCTATGTTCTGTCTGTTAGTCCCAAAGAAGAAAGTGTAGCTAAACCCGTGTCACATTAGTTCTCTTCTTGATGGCAGCAGGTGCAAATCCAACTTCTTTCATGGCCTAGAATTTATTGTATGAAGTTTCAGTTATTGCAGTCTGTTTCTGTGTCTTTTCTAATGACCAAGTGACCATGGTAGGAATAACTGTTCTATAACAATACTGTACATACCGTGTAATTCAGTGTAATTGCACAGCATTTTCCAACAGCTGGCTGGATGGAAAGAGTAAATTGAATGCATAAAGCATCCACAAAAGTTAGTTAATGCACATATTTAGCAGAACAGTGCATACTCCTGAGCTGATAAGGCACAAACCAATACACATACGGAAGATGCATTGATGAATTTTGTGAGAGATCAGTGGTCCGGGATGAATGCAGACCGTGGCATGGTGTACAGTTGGGGTCCATGACAGACCTTCTCCTGTATAAAGCTAGTAACTGGTGAATTAAGTACTCTAATAGTACTCAGGGCTCTTTCATAAGACACAGTAAAGAACAATACTGAGCATCCCAGTCTATAAATTAAAAATCAGTGCCCTCATAGGGTATTATGATGGTAAATGTTTTCCTGTTTCATAATTAAAAGACACTGTCATTCTGATTAAAAAAAAAACCTAAAGCAACAGCACATTTTAAAATTAATTTTACTAATGGCTGCTACTCTTGCATGAATATAAAGGCGCTTTTAAATCTTCCACTTGGTAGGAAACAGTTATAACTATTTTGGCAGCCAAAAGCTGCATGACTGAAAAATACCTGGATTCTTGAATGTATTTGCTTGTTTCTTTGAAAGGATTTGTAGTGAAATCACTAAGGATGCTCAGGGGAAGCATGACAAATAGTTTTATGCCAGGTGAATCCAAAGATTCATTCAAATCATTGTTCCTCATAAATTCACTACTTTAAGCCTAATACTGCAAATATTTACGTATGTGCTCACCTTTATTCCTTTGCCTGTGCTTTTGCAATCAGTGGGATTATTCATATTAGAGTTACAGACGTAAGCATTTGCAGCATTGAACTGAAGAAGTCTGGGTTTAAATATAAACCTTTAAAAACCGTGGTCATTCTCTCAGTATCCATCTGATTAGTCTGCATTGGACAATGAGGGAAAAAGATATTTTGCGATCCTCCTTTATTTTCTAATTTGGATAATAAAAACATAATAATGAGGCGGAAAATGCTAACATCATCCCTCAACCAGATGGTGATACTGTTTTCTTCCTCAACTTGCTTTGAAAGGTATTAAGTAGGTTTGGCATAAGTTGTTTTTCTTTCTTGCCCCACCCAGTATGATTATGTGATTGTGTCTTGTGTGTAACTTTGCCATCACCAGTTAACCTTCAGCTTTACTGCGTGTAATTATGTGTACTATAAATGGTATACCATAAATATCTCAGGCTGCGAGCTTTTTCAGAGGTGAATGATCTCTTCACATGCAGTATGATACAATCTCTGAGCCAGTTCTCTTCAATACAATTTGAAGTCTTTTAACCTTTCATCAAATAAGCAAAGTTTAGTGCAGAACTGGATGCACAGAAAGCCTGGAGTAGCAAACAGGCCAGGAGAATGCATACCTCAGTGAATGAGGCAGGTGCAATGTGAGCAGTGGCAGTGACTTCCTTCCTTTTATGAAGAAACCAGCAGCAAACAAGCAAAAAATGTTCAGTATATCCTCTCTGAGGATATTGGTAGTGAAGAAAATGCCAGTTTATATCTCTGGGTTACCTATGGGTACATCGTGCCTTTAACACTTGGGATGTCAGCCAGTCAGCAGGCAATCTGTCAGGTCAGATTCAGCAGAACCAGAAGAACTTGTTGAGCTGGTGAAGCTGGGATCCATAAGAGGACTTGCAATCAGCTCTGTCTGTTAGTATGGCTTGCATTTGCTAGAAGTTTTGACATTGTAGCTTTGAGGCTTTTATTTGCAGCTGACTGTGAGTGGACAGGGATGCAATAAACTTGGGCCATGATGTGGGAAACAGCTATCACAGAAGGATTACAGAGCAGAGGAGAATGTTCCAATTGATCACAGCTCACTGAGGTAGCTTTAAAGCCATAAGGTGACACATGCTTCCAGTCAGGGACCTTTACCTGGAAAAGAATAAGCATCAGCCACAGAGCCAAACGCAGTTCTAGGGTAATAGTGGCAGCAATGGTACTTTGTACTGAAGCAGTGCAGTGAAACACGATGTCAGGTAACTCTCCTTCCAGTGAAAACCAACTCAGAGCAGTGAAGTGCTGTTACTGCTTTGTTAAGTTACGGGTTTCTTCCAGCACATCTCCTGCACCTCATCATACCTCTCACCTCCAGGATGTACACCTCCGGAGGCCCATAGTGTGGACATAGCCTGAGGCTTTAGTGCTTCATGCTTTTTTCCTTAGAAATTGTAACAGTTCCTTCTTTCTCACCAAAGTAAAGGGCACAGTAGTGGGTGTGGGAATTTTGTAATGGGTGGACCTCCAAACTTCACATTTTATTTGGGTCAGTTCCCCAGAAGTTCCATGCTGCTAGCCCAACCGACTCACACTGTTTTGATCAGCAGAATTAAGCACAATATAATAAGACTGACTTGTATGGTGACACTTCTGAATCCAGGCAGTGTCACAACACATAAGTACAAAGAGATAATTAATGACAATTAACTGGACTTCCTTGAACCTCCCCAGAAATATTGTTTTATTCACAGCAAAGGTTCAGAACTGCTCATGTTTTAATTGAACCACTTCACTCATCCCTAAATGAAAACAGTTGCAGTGTCCAATGTACATTGCCCCAGGCACCATAAAACAATCAAATGAAAAGACTTTTCTTTGTCTTATTTATTTACTTGAACCTAAAGAAAAATGCCAAAATTCTGCCCTTGAACGTATCACCGCTTCTTACATACTTCACCCCAGGCAGAAGTTGCAGCTTTTTCCCAACTTATGAGTTGTTTTTGTTTGGGTTTGTGTTTTTGTATCTGATTTGTTTACTTTTCCTGCTTCTTGGAATTGTCTCTTCTCTTTAGAAGTGGGGAAGAAGGAAAGAAATTGAGGTGAAACCACAGTATGTTTTCATTTTCATGTAACAAGCAGATCTTCTTTTCACAAGCTTCTGCAAGCGCTAAATACCAAATATGGCTTGAGACAATAAATTATAATGTCCTTCAGAGAATGCAAAGCTGAGAAAAGAAGAAATACAAGTTTTTGTAACATGTGTTAGGAGATGCTATAGCTGGTTGGCATTTTAGTGTTAACTCTACATTGTCTCATAATTTCTATCTGTTAAAGATAATAATGATATTGTTTATCCTTGTGCTGCTCACTTTCAGTTTGCCCAAGTCTTTCCAAGTGTGAACATGCATCGTTATTTCTGTTTTTCAAATAGATCTCTTATAAAAGTAGCAAAGTCTCCATGGAAGTTAAGGTTGGCATTTTCAAATGATGGAGTGTCTTAATATAAGTCCTTACTGAAGAATCAGTGCTGCTTGGTGAATATTCTGTGTTGTAATTTCTAAGCAAGCTGAATCTTAAGTAGAGCAACAGGTAATCTGATCAGCATAAGAGAAAGCTCCTGGAGGGAGAGATATAAAGTGGCTCTTACCTCTAATTTCAAAGAGAGCTGAATTACCTGCAACACCATGGTCGAAGATTTAATTTCATGTATCAGTGAAGCATAAGGAGAAGCAATTTGTTTAAACTATGTGAAGGCAAGGCTCTGCAGAGATGAGATGTTGTAAGGGGGCTTAACATGAAAGAGACAGAATCTTGTTTTGTTCTGTTTGATATATTATTCTGTATGTGCCTTTTGTCATAATCTTATCTTTAGACACCTTCACATCAAGATTAGATATCATTTCATAGTCTCCCTGGACTCTGAAATTCTGCAACAGTACAGTCAAATGAGCTACATCCCAGCAACTCCATGTTCTGCAAGGACCCAGTTAGAGTCCAGGGAGCTCAGCATCAGGTTCAGTTTAGTTTCTCTACCCTGGATTCTATCAATGTGTCCTTGGTTCACCTTCTCTTACCCAAACTAGAATTTTTTCTTCCTTGATCATTCAGCAGAACATTCATCTCTTATCACCAACTGAACCAACTGCTCAAACACACCGTAAAAAATTAGCTGGGCAGGTCCTATGAAAAGCTGAAGCATTTCATTTTGTACGGCCTCCTTTAACAATCCCTACTGAAAAATGTACATTTCAGGGATACTGAGATGATAAAGGAGATGAGGAACATTCCTGTCTTTGGGGCCTGTATGTCTTACACCTCCTCCTGCTGCTACAGAAGTCAAAGGTAAATTCTGCATATAGAGTTTTGTCTGAATGTTGGAAAGCAAATGCTTGTTAATTAGATGAATTATCTTCATCAAGGCCCAATTTCTTTGAAATAGAGATGGAACAAAGATTTCTGTCTTTGCAGCTCACTGTGTACAGGTAAATTATAAACAATATTCTGAAACTCAGCTGAATTCATAGGTTAGTCCCTGTAAGTTTTGTGTTGTAAACAGGTATAGGTGTATGTAGCATTTTGGCTGTAATAATACATGTATTGGTCAAAAAGTTTATGTCAGGAAAATGTCCTTCTTGGGTAAAGATTGAGTACATTTGAAGGGACCCTGAGGATCAGCAGGACTGAAGTGGGGAAGGACAATACGAGAAGTTATATTATTACAAAAATGCATTCAAAACAAAGATTTGTCTCTGGAAAAGCCATGTTTGGATGAAGGAAAGAAACCTCACAATATCTATAAACAGAAATCTCTTACTTTCAGTGCATCATGCATATATTTATAGTGAAAAAACAGATGTGTTTGTTTGTGATTTCTCAATCTTCTGCACATTTTTAGTAAATACTACTTAAAATAATTGCTGTAAAATCAACACAATTTGCTTAGTTGGGAGTTTGGGATATTTTGTCACAGAATCATAGGACATTTGTGGCTGGAAGGGACCTCTGAGGCATCTGGTCCAGCTCCCTAGCTTGAAGCAAGACCAACATAGAGCACTTCATTCAGGATTCTGTCTAGTTTGAGTATGTCTAATGCTAGAGACTCTCAAGCTTCTCACAGGGCAAGCTGTTGCTGTGCGAGAGCACCCTTGCAGTAAAAAGCTTTTGCTCATGTTTCATTTGAATTTCCTGTGTTCTATTGTGTGCCCATAATGAACAGAATATTAACATAGCCAAAATTAGGCACACTTTTGAATACAACCTTAATTTTCTCATCTGTAAAGTAAGCCACTATTATAATAATCCTTATAGCATCAGGAGGTAAGTAAGGCAGCTGCTGGTATTGAAACATATCTGCTTCTGTACCAGAGCAGGCATTCGATGTCAGTTTATGCTGGGTTATAATTTTGCTGACTTTTAACAGTACTTATTTATTGTTCAACAAAAGGCTTGAAGTGCCTGATTCAAGAACTGCATTGCTGGTGTAGTCACTTGTATAATGATTGAGAGTTAGAAATATGCTTGACTAAAAAGTGACCCCTATAAATAGGTTGGCACTTTGAGGGCTCCAGTGGAGGAAGCCATGAGCTTCAGTTAAAAAGGGAACTCACACGAGACTTCCCATGGCCCCAGGAAAGAAAGTACATTGCAGAGTCAGAGAAAATGATGGTTTTCTCTTCTCTTCTTGCCCTGCTCTCTCTGATGTATTATTTTATGTCATATCATGTCTTGCATATTTTAATCATGGAGCTAACCTTTTTATAAACAGAGCTAAAGGGGATGTATATCATTCTTTTTTCTTTTTAACCACTGTTAATGATATTTTGGTTTGCCCTTGTCTATGTAGTGTAAAATAATGTTTAGATGATAGTGTTTTGCTTGGCTTCTCTCCAGACTTTTTTTCTACTTGCCTTACCTACTTCTCTCTGTATGTGTAACATCCGACTAGTGATATATGTAATAGCTGACTTGTGATCCCACAAAAAAGAAGTGTAATAATGTATTACAAAGTGTTTTTTTGCTTTCCTCTCCCAGGAAACAGAGGCATTGGCAGTAGTAATACTTTTCTGTTTATTATAAAGGAACAAAAGTGATCTTGATGTGGATGATTTGCTTACCTTGTTGGGTGAGTTTTGCGTAGGTATTGCCTGCAAAAACACAAGACTTGGAAGCTCAGGCAAACCATTTCCCTTTGAATACATAGTGGCGTTGCTACCTGCTCAGTTCAGTTTCATCTCTATTAGGAAGGTCTACCATCTCCAGTAACTGGGCATGGTACATGGTGTGTAGTGTGCTTGGAGGACAGCAGGCAGATGTGCCAAGCACATTTTGCAGAGCTCAGCTGGTTGTCAGACTGTGCAGAAAGCCTGAGTCTTGTCCAGTCCGTTTGTACAAGATATAACCTCTGATGACAGAGATTTTCTTCAGATTTGAGGACTTTGCAGAGCTCTGATGCAGGGTGTACCTACTGTGGGAATGTTCCTTGGGTAACAATGTACATTTAATGGATCAAAGAGCAGTTTTCCTGTTCAGTCGCTATAGAGTCCTTACTCGTCTAAAAATTACGTTGTAAAAACAGAACAGAAATTGATCCATTGCATTTAATGGAAAAGATGGCAGAAACTTAGCCACTCCTGGGTGCAGAAAAGACCTTTAAATTCGTAGCATCTTTATCTTAGTACAGCAGGTCACTCCCGTCATGCTTTGAATAACAGAGGATATAGATGGAACAAACAAATTGACCTAGTAATCTGGCCTTTTGATGAATGTTTAGACTTGTATCACCATATAGTATTCATTCCTTAGCTATTATACACAGAAGGATTCAAATAACAACAGTGTCATCATGACTCCAAATACAAGAATTTCATAATTCAGACTAATATTTAGATTTTTATCTTGAGTTGATGTGTTTGTGTCACCAATCTGTGATGTGCAAAAATGAGCGCTATTTCTGACACCCGCTGAATTCAGGAGTGATTTTGGATAAAACATTTTTGCTCTGTGTTTCTCCTAGCAGTCTTTGACATCTCTTCTCACCATTTACATTAGCTATGTTAGTATCCAATACTAGTATGTTAGTATTGGATACACAGGGCAATGAAGAGAAAAATTACATTTTCTAGACCTCATGCCTGTTTGACTCTGCCACCCAATGGTGTACTTTGTTATTACCTGCTGCCTTCTCTCCATTGCTTAGGAGTTGTGCCAGTATAGAATCATAGAATATTTAGGGTTGGAAAGGACCTTAAGATCATCTAGTTCCAACCCCCTGCCATGGGCAGGGACACCTCCCACTAAACCATG